>JAWZYT010000201.1:60000-85000 GCA_034508575.1 Petrolisthes manimaculis | reverse complement strand
TTACCGCCATGACGTATCTGGCATGTACACCATGCGCCATAGACCCAAAGTTGCCAATTTGTCAATTTTGGAGCTAGATTCGGCACTTTATACAACAATATAGCTCTTACAATTTGGCTTTAGTCCCATTTGACAGCTGCTTTTCTGTGTTTTGTTGCGCATTTCTGGGTGGTTGTAATTATTTTAGAGTCGTGGCATAATAAAGAGTAATAAATAAATAACAATCAGCGCCTTAAGAACATTCCAGTTGGCAACTGTGCACAGCCCGCAGTACTCGGTGCAGTTGGTGATTTGGTGCAAATTGCCAGGATTTTGAATAACCCCACAAAGATAAAGGACTTCGATGTTCCATGAAGTTGGGTATAATCAAAGGGAGAGACAACACAAGACAGACCTTAGTTACCACCATTATTTCACGAAATATATGAGGTACAGTAACGAGCATTAATAACTATTTAGGTTTGCTTGGAATACCTAGAGATCATAAATAAATGCGCAATAAGATCTTCATTGGAATTACAGTACTTCGTTGGTGAATTGGACTGTTCAAAGCAAGGATAATAGACTATAAAGGATAGTCCACTGCAACGTCACAGTGATGACGTCGTAGATATCCGTGACGTCACGGGAGGCTCAGTCGCTAGCTGGAGCACAAATCTTGCCCGCTTACTAGGGAAAGTATGAGGCATAAAGATTATATCAGCTGATATTAATCGAAATAATGAGTTTCTTGGTAGTTGCACCTTGGTAGGTTATAAATATAAGAAGCATACTGATATAATGGCAATTGTAGAACTCGACAGTAGTTGTTGAAATAGAATAATGGACTATAAAACTGGAGGCCTTTCACGACCAAGATTGATATCGTCTCGTTCGCATCTCTAAACCCATATTTGTACAATAATTACTAATCTTTGGTATCTTTGTACTCCACACAATTAAAATTGATCAATATAACTTAAAGTAAATGTATTTGTAGTGTGTTGTCATCAATAGATATTCAGTGAAGCCAGGAAAGATCTCTACCACTGGCCACTGGTGCGTGACCGTGTGTCGTATACTATACTCGCCACCTGCCAGAGTAGGTCTACAGTAATGTACCAATGTACTTGGTATTGGCTGCTATATAGCATTGATAATAGGATCTTGATTTAGACTGACAATAGGTTGTGTTTAATAATACCTATTTTAGTATTTCCAACTGCCCCACTTCCGAAAATTGCCCTGAATAGGTCCGAAAAAAACAATAAGTTAGGCCTTTGATAGATCACAACATACCTGGTTCTCAATTAGAATTTGGAAGGTGCAGAGTCGGTACAGTTCAAGGTTGCAATATTCTGATGATCTTTGGAGATCCATTACATCGTTGATTGTTCAAAGCATCTCTTGGGACGTAATCTGTTGTTGTTTTAAAGTGTAGAGAGCATACTCGGACCAATTCACCATTAGATTTGCCCTCACGTTAGCACGACGATATCAATATTTTGGCTTTCTCTTGGTCTCTTAGGAACTGATAGAGCTTTACCCAGTCTCTTTTTTCATGTCTACTGCCATTATTGCAATTGTACACAGCACATACACCCATAACATGCCATATACACTCACGTTTCACGTACATTTTAAATTGGACTAGTGACAGTCTGTGCTCCAGGCCAGGTTTGTTTACATGTGTGACGTCACTACCGCGGTGCAGTGTGGGAAAACAAGTGTCTAGTGGACTATCCTTTATAGTCTATCATCCTTGGTTCAAAGCTTCAACTAAAGCAGTATACCTTAGTGCTCGAAACTGTATAATGGAAAAAATGACAGCTGTCGTAAAGGAATGCAATGTTTTTATATTAGTTATTTTTTTCATGACGAGGATAAGCGCGAGTCATTATGTACACAATAAGGCAAGTGCTGTATGCCACAATCATAAGATAATACACAGGTAAACAGACTGCCTGCCTAAGACCCTGTACACAAGATAAGCAGAGAGGGCAGATATTGGTAATAAGCAGTGAGAGTCACAGTGGTACCCATGTGATATAGAAGCTGGTGTATAGCAAATAACTAGATAACACCAACATTATTAATATTGGCTAACACCTGAATACACAGGGGTTGTTCTTATCATTGTTGTTCTCTATCTACAAGAGAGAGTAGGGAGAGAGTAGAGAAAGAGAGTAGAAAGGAGAGTAGGGAGAGAGAGTAAGAGTAAGTCAAATAACCAAGGAATGGTCACAAGCAGATATGCCCAAATACACAGATAATATAAACTGATTAGAGTAGCAGAATGGGTAGGACTAAGACCACGAGGACTATACCTCATGACCACATGACAACCAGACCCACGTGGCTTGTCTGGCCACGTAAGCATGACAACACACAGTAATAATTGTATCCAAAGACAACTGACAACTCAAGTGAAATTGTATATAAACAGTGACACTTACCTAATAGGTAGGATTCTTAAACTTGCTCCCTTAAGGCTATTACATAATTGTCTCGCCAAGAGAGACACACTACTCTATCAGAAAAGAAGCACATCAATATCATTCCCTGTCTGTGTGTGTATAGAGATATAAGTGTAAATAAATGAACTTTCCATGTTACAACTGTGAAGTCAATTACCTTAGAAAACACCCACGTCTACACTACCTAACTAATAATAATAACAATACTACAAGTCCCAAGAAGCAAATACAAATAAGTTACCAGAGCATGAACGAGTTAAAGCCTAACAGGACTGGTACATTATGGTGGCAGCAGTGGTTGCAACAACAAGATTGCAAAGGAGTTGACTTCCAGGGAGTACAGTGAATAACATAGTTCAAGGACAAGTTGAAGATTTTACTTGTAAATTTCTCTCAGGTAATTTCTTCTCACGACCTCTATAAACGAGGGAGATAAACCACAAATTCATCACCTACAAGACACCTACTTCAACATAACTGCAACTAGACCTACAACGGGACCTCATCTACTTCACAACAATCAATCATCACTACCCCAGGCGTCCCTGTACGTAAATTCTCTCGTAAGGACAACGCCATCCCTTCATCACTACCCATGAGCGTCCCTGGAACGTAAGGACGTCATCACTTCATCACTACCCATGAGCGTCCCTGGAACGTAGGACAACGTCATCACGTCATCATCTCCATTCTCCAAGCTGACACCTTATTACGTAAATTCTCTCGTAAAAGGCAAGTCAACATTCATCATCTTCACTCCAAGAACGACTACTAGTGTGTTAGTGTGCGAGCTACTCATCACCACGACTGGCCAGAACACCCCACCTAGACGTCAACTCGTCATCATCATCGTTGCAACTAAAGTACTAAAAGTAGGTACACATTACATGTACATTATATTATTTTTCACTTGTCTACGAACATGTTAGGATAAAATTAGGTTTCCTCATTAAAGCCCAGAAAGAAAGAAAAGAAGTGCCAAATTAAAACAAAGTAAAGAGTTCTTCCCCATTAATCTAAAGGTATCGCAATAACTTCGAATATCCCTGATAATGATTCATTACCCTCTGAGCTAGATTCCCCTGCCTCCCTAAAAAGTCTCGTTGTGGTGCCAACACATACGAGTACATTTTCTTCTTCTCCAACCATAACCCCATTAAAAAACTCAATCTGTCTATTATATCATCCTGTATTATCACTAACAATGACTACTCCTCTACAATCTCCTATCGGCTCTGCTCATCATCAAACAAATACTGATTCCATTATCTCTTCTAAGCTAACAATGAAACCCTTACCTATCACCATTTCTCATGCAAAGCATTTTAAGGGAGATAATCCAAGATATGGGATTCATCTCTTCTTACATCATTTGGAGAAGATATTTTGCAAAGCGAATATAGAGCTGGACGAACATAAGATAGCATTGGTAAGAGAGTATATTGCACCGGATAGTCCAGCCAGTTATAGGTTAAACACAAGTGCTTTTTCTAATCCAAAGAATTTAACGTCATATGCCACATTTAGACAGTCACTTATTGATGTTTTGGGGGATGGTAAAGTACATAAATCGTTCTCAAGGGTTCAAAGAATGGTTAAAAGAAAGGCAAACAAAATAAATACAAGGGAACTAGCAAAAGCACTTGCATTAGCAGGATCGCTAGAATTATATTCAAAGAAATCTCGCATCATACATCATGTATTACATATTACTCACTCCAGGGATAAGAAGAATTATAATTTTGATACCATAACTCAAAGGGAATCACACAGACAACGTTGCAAACATTGTAACGAAGATAAGCATAAGACCAGTGAATCTGATAGTAATAAATATACAGGAAATTATCAAGGGAAATCAAAGCATAAATACTGTCATTCACATGAGTCAAATTCGTATTCCTTAAATGAACACATGATCCTTAACAAAAGGAAACAAAGCTTGCACAATCGAAACATGATGTATGAAACGAGACCACCACAATATTAAAATGGCATCAATAATCACATAAGTAAATAAATACTGCCCTGTCGTCATAAATACCTATAATATAATAATAATCCCTGTATAAGTATCACATACTAATATTTCATTAATGATAGACACAGGAACAGCAGTTTCCTTGTTATCGGATAATTCCTTTAACAAATTGTGCAACTTAGATCCCCAGCGGTTTTATAAACTAAGATTGAACAGGTGATATAAAATTGTCACATATGACAAATAATAAATGAACAGGTATTAGGGACACTAAACCCTTCCTGTACGGTTAGACAAAAACTAACCAAATACACATAATAATATGTGTATATGTGTAATAAAACATAAAATAATACATTTTAGGTATTAATGTATTTTAATACAGGATTGTCCAGGCCAAAATATAAGTCCATAAATATGTATTGAAAACAAAAACAAAAAACGGGAACTATTACATTATCATAAAGGCCTACTGCAGATAATACTATATTACCACTAAATTTCGTCCATGAATTGAAGGTAGAGCTTCCATCTCATGTTACAACCACATATTAGTGTTCTATCCTTAGTAGAGTCTGGGAAAATAACCTGGGAATGTATCTACTTTCACTAATGTAAAGGATAATAATATTGCTACTATCTATATCTTTAATAAATCATCTACCAATAATCAGGTAAAGAAAAGGACATATTTATATGATCTGTACAAGATGGAAGTTAGACTAAAAACCACAAGAAATATATCAATTTTAACCGAAGAGTTAAAAGATAATCATATAAGGGAGAAACTTAGAAAATTGGTCAGGAAACGATATTTTCTAATTTATCGTGATAATTTTATTAATATACTAGCCACATATCAAAATGCGATTGCCCTACCTGATAATTTTTTTAGGAATAACCTATTTATAAATAAGCATATAGGCGACCATACCTTATACTAGACAGAAAATTATAAATGATAAATGAAATGTTGGATGAAAGTATTATTAAGATTTTAACTCCCCCTTTTAACAGTCAAATGTTTTTGCTTTCAAAAATGATGGTGAATTTAAGCCAGTACTTCTTTACAGAGATATAATGCTACAAGTAAAACTAAATATCCCCTCCCTCCTTTAACGATGTTTTCGCTAACATTGCTCAAACAAAACATATTAAAATTGGTCAGTGGACACTGGCAAGTAGCATTATATAATAATACATTTAATACGTCCCATGGTTATTATGAATACATTCGTAGACCATTTGGGTTACGTAATGCTCAATCAACATTTAAGCATATGCTAAATTTTCGTGTCAGTGTTATTATTAACGTAGTCATCGCTTAGCTAGACAATTTGATTATTTTTCTAATAAGGTACAATCACAATATTTAACAATAAGGAAGGTTAAATAGACATTGAATTAGGTAGGCCTCAAACTTTAAATATATATGTTTCATTATATTACCAGGATATTATAATGATAGGTTATACATTAACCGCCACTGGGCTCCATACACAAGCATAAAATACGAACAATGACAGTCAACTAACGTAAAATCACTCTTGAGTTTATGTTCGTATATAGAGAGAATCATTATAAAGACATTATTCCCATTTAACAAACGCACTAAATAATCTCCTCAGGAGAGTGACAGATGTGTATGGAAGTCAGAAAAGTTAATAAAAGTTAATTAATGTCAGCTCCAATTCATGCATTTCCATCCTATTCATTACCTTAATAATAATAATATCACGTGTACAGATGCTTCTTCAGTAGACTTAGGCACTGTACTTAGGTAAGATATAGCTAAGTTCTATGTCAGGTATGTACTTATGCATAACGAATATTTAATGCACAGCAAACTCGTTACTCTGTAACGGACCAGGAACAATTAACAAATAATGTTAGGGGCAATTCGTACTTTAGAAAATCGTATTAGGCTATCCTTTACAAATACTCGTGAATCACTAATATATTCTTGGCTTACTATAATCTCAAACCTTAGCGTGAAAATTAGCCAGATATTATCTAACCATTAAGGAATTTCTCTCACATATTGATATTAACTACCTTCCAGGATGATTAGATAAAATAACAAATCCCTTAAACAATCATCTCATCATTTACTTCCGAAGTCACTCATGGACGTGGTAAACATGCATAAACATTAGCAATTCCTATGCTAAAATATACTAAGACATTATTTAACTCTGAGGATGAAAATAATGGACGAGAATTACAGTCACTTAAATAACTTTCCCTTTATGATAAGATTTTTACAAAAAAAAACTTAGTAAAAGTGACTTATAAACCAATGAAAGTGATACATTAAATAATACTTCCCTCAGTGTTAATTACCCTTTTATCAAAATGCAACAGGACATCCTGGGAGAGAATATTAAAACAATCTCCATATAATATACTATTAACATAAACTATGGGCAGATGAAAAAACATATACAGTATATCGCTCAGTGCGAAACATGCAATGCTCCATGACAGGAATATAATCCTGGACGAATCAGGAGACATAATAGGAATAATTCTACTTTCCTTACCAATTACAAATCAGGGCATAAATAAATTATTACCTATGGTTAACCATTTTCTAAATATTTAGTGGCGGCACCACTACATGATAAAAACCGCAAATAATACGTGCACATATATTTAATCCCAAATTATTTTATGCCTATATACATGTCCCAATATTATAAAGATATCTAATTTCTACTAATTTGAAGCAAACGTTTGTATAACCATATCTCCCAGCAGCTAATGGGTAACAATACGGCAAAACCATAAAATACAACAAGTACTTGGTGGCACAGAAACAATGGAAATCCCTCCACATGGAAAGACTGCATCAAGATGACAGTCTAGGAATACTACAAAACGTTGAAATAAAAGGAAAAAACTCCTCAGGAAATACTATATGGCGTACAAGAAACGTCTTTCATATAATTATATGAGATAACAATTGCCACACAGAAGCCAGGCTACAACAAGGACAACTTCGCTGAACAACAGTGAGTTGCAGTTCAACAATTTCATCATGATGTACAAGCAATTTACGGCTTGCAAAGAAAAAAAATGCGTAATCGCCTACACAAGCCATTTACGGGCTTGCAGGAACAAAATGCGTAATCGCCTACACAAGCAATTTACGGGCTTGCAGGAACAAAATGCGTAATCGCCTACACAAGCAATTTACGGGCTTGCAGGAATAAAATGCGTAATCGCCGGTCTAATAAAGCAAATAATTCAAATGTTCACTCCAGGTGATACATAAAATAATACGGGTACCCGATCGAAGTTTAAAACTTCACACAGTAATATCTTTAGTAGGTAATTAACTTATAATAAAGAATATTTTTACCAGGCGGATGATATTGTATATGTAAACAGGATAAAGAGATTGGTAAAGCGCGCAAAACCATCCAAAATAAAACCAATCCATATCACTGAAACATAACAATTTCCTCTTCTTAGTAAATTTATCCCTACTATACTATATAATGAAATAATCAATTACAAACATAAATCCGATCGGTTTTCTATGAAATATAATAATAATTCTTTTTACAGATGTGGCCCAAATCAACCTATATGGATAATAATGTTTATGTCTATACTCTCAACAGCTCCAGGCTCAGACGAGGAACACAAAGCAGGACAGATGACGTCTTCAAGCCGAGAGCTCTCCTATACAATTTTATTAACAAGCAGATGAAAAGAAAAGAAAAATAAATAAACTAATGGTGACGAATGATATAATCACTATTTCTTACTCTTTACAGATTTTATCCCAGTGAGCAGTGGTTACAGCTACAAGTATTTACTGATACACTAGTTTATTTGACAGGTATCACACAAATGGAATCCAGCGACTAAGGTAATATTGTTCGCTTATTATACAAAATATATAATGGCTTGAGCCATCACCACAGCCCAGAGCGTTGTTGGGAAAATTTTTACGTGTATTTTCGTGAACATTATTTGGTACTGCTTACATAGTGGTATACAAATATATTCTATAAAATAAAGGATTATGAGACAAACTGTTGCATATCGTGGTAAGTGTAACAGGTAAAAAGCATTGCACAGATATTAAATACGAATTATAGAGCTTTACTTTACCAATAAAAGAAAATATTCACATATACTTAGTAGGCTTCTATTTATTTCTGCGGGAAGCAGGAAGCTGTATTACGAGTACAGGAACTTTGAAAGAAAGTACAACCATTTATTAGGAGAGTATTTACTGCGGGTAAGATAAGATCAACTCATACATAATATCACTCGAATAACTATAACATGCAAAGGAAAAATCAGTGTGAAGTACTATCTTACCAAATATCTTTCTTCCACCTATTTGAAATATTATTTAAAATCGTGCGTAGTATTTTAATACAAGATTATATACTCATTATTATTCCCATAGAAGGTAAAGTAATATTTATAAGCTACGCACTTCAAGAATTCCCAATGAAAATAGAAATAATCTTTTAATGTTCAAAATTCCTCCAAGAAGTATTATACTTAGTGATGATGTCATCAATGACACACACTCCTCAAGTACCAGGTTGCATGTCCTTATTTATATGTTGGTCCTGCATAATTATTGGCAAGTATTCCTCCAAAGGATGCGAAATCTCCACTTGCTTTAAAGCAATTCAGGCACTATATGCATGTAATTCATATCTATTACTAATCAAACCTCTCTTATATCATCAAATTTCTATTTCTACTATCTATACTTACCTGCTGATAGACTATTAACAATATATTACCCTAATCACCCTACACATGGCATGGATTAAAGCTACTGTAGAGAGGCAGACTCAGATAAAATCGATTCAAGGGAATCGTTACATTGGAAAATAAAATATATAATTGCTAGACAACATATCCCACCTACTTCCACCTTTCAATATATTTCATTTAATATCGACTTGTTTAATATCTCCCTATTATCAGTTGTTTCAGAAAAAAGTGAAGCTGGGAAGTTATTCAAGGAAACTGGGAATCAAACATCCTTCTAATATCAGTTGGTTACTCCATATATTGATGAAAATAAAACTTGGTAGAAATATTTATTATCCCATGTCTTATCTTTCTGGCAGGTACTATAACATTTTTATATAGAAAAAGTCTACTGTCATATTTTGCATTGTATAAGAGAACTCTATCAATGTAGACTGAATTATCTTGTTATGGAAAATTAACATTTAGCTGTTATTGCACAGCCACAACATATCAACAAGGCCTCTTCATTAATGTGTGAATTTTTAGCATAGGTTAGCTTATACACATAACTACAAGCACCTAGCTCAACACATTAATTTTAAGATTATTTCTTTATGTATGTACCAGTGTATTTTATTCATGTATTGATGTTCATTTTAAGTATATGATGTTAGTTATTGTGTACCCTACCTACATTGTATGTTTGTTTCCACAATCAAGGTTATCTGAGGACAGATAGATTAGGGTAGCGGCCGAGCATTGTACACAATAAGGCAAGTGCTGTATGCCACAATCATAAGATAATACACAGGTAAACAGACTGCCTGCCTAAGACCCTGTACACAAGATAAGCAGAGAGGGCAGATATTGGTAATAAGCAGTGAGAGTCACAGTGGTACCCATGTGATATAGAAGCTGGTGTATAGCAAATAACTAGATAACACCAACATTATTAATATTGGCTAACACCTGAATACACAGGGGTTGTTCTTATCATTGTTGTTCTCTACCTACGAGAGAGAGTAGGGAGAGAGTAGAGAAAGAGAGTAGAAAGGAGAGTAGGGAGAGAGAGTAAGAGTAAGTCAAATAACCAAGGAATGGTCACAAGCAGATATGCCCAAATACACAGATAATATAAACTGATTAGAGTAGCAGAATGGGTAGGACTAAGACCACGAGGACTATACCTCATGACCACATGACAACCAGACCCACGTGGCTTGTCTGGCCACGTAAGCATGACAACACACAGTAATAATTGTATCCAAAGACAACTGACAACTCAAGTGAAATTGTATATAAACAGTGACACTTACCTAATAGGTAGGATTCTTAAACTTGCTCCCTTAAGGCTATTACATAATTGTCTCGCCAAGAGAGACACACTACTCTATCAGAAAAGAAGCACATCAATATCATTCCCTGTCTGTGTGTGTATAGAGATATAAGTGTAAATAAATGAACTTTCCATGTTACAACTGTGAAGTCAATTACCTTAGAAAACACCCACGTCTACACTACCTAACTAATAATAATAACAATACTACAAGTCCCAAGAAGCAAATACAAATAAGTTACCAGAGCTTGAACGAGTTAAAGCCTAACAGGACTGGTACAATTAGTTAATCGGAATATGACGTCATGACACAAGGGAAACTTGTCGTGAGAGGCTGACATTTCACATAGTCATTATTTTCACTTCAACTTAATTTTTAGTTCATTTTTTACTATAATGTTAATCCTCTACCATTATTCTGTTTGTAACCAAAGAACCAAGTAAGTATTTAATTAAATTAATGAGGCATGAAGAAATAAATGACCACTTCTACCGTGAAAAAGTGCAATGTCTTATAACAATAAAAGCAAGCTATGACGTCATACCTTTCGGAGTGTGATTGGTTAATCGGAGGTGACGTCATGACGAGAGAAAGGCATCTGATTGGCTGATATTTTAGATGGTGCCGAATTTAACAACAGTTTTGGAATATGCTACCAGGCCATGTACCAGCCAGGTTAAAGACATTAGTCCGACTAAGAGTAGGGTCTCTAAATGTGGGATCGATGACTGGAAGGGGGATAGAAGTGGCGGACATGATGGAGAGGAGAAAGATTGATGCACTGTGTGTACAGGAGACGAGGTGGAAGAGAAGTAAAACGAAAGAGTTGGGAAGAGGATGTAAGTTATTTTACAGTGGAGTGAATGACCAGGGAAAAAACGATATAGGGATTGTATTATCGAAAGATTTAAAAGATAACGGAGTGGGTGTCGGTAGGAAGTAAGAAGAGTGATGAATATTAAACGGAGCCTGGAAGAGACGGTTAACATATTTTGTGCATATGCTTCCCAAGTTGGAAGTGAGGTAGAAGAGAAGGAAGCTTTTTGGGAGCAGTTGGACCAGGAACTCGGTTCGATGCAGGAGGAAGAGAGAGTGATTCTTGGTGGCGACTTGAATGGACAAGTGGGCAGAGGAAGAGAGGAGGTACTTAAGAGGGTGCACGGAGGCTTGGGTGTAGGCGAAAGGAATGAGGAAGGGGAGAGAGTGGTAGATTTTGCAATGGCTTTCGACATGGCAATATGCAGCACTTTCTTTCAGAAAAAGGAAAGCCAGTATATGACCTACAAGAGCGGTGGTAGGGAGAATCAAATTGACTTTCTCATGTGTAGACGGCAACATCTGAAAGAAATAACGAACTGTAAAGTCATAGAAGGAGAACGTGTAACAACGCAGCATAGAGTAGTTGTGGTCAATTTG
Organism: Petrolisthes manimaculis; assembly: GCA_034508575.1. Lineage (NCBI taxonomy): Eukaryota > Metazoa > Arthropoda > Malacostraca > Decapoda > Porcellanidae > Petrolisthes > Petrolisthes manimaculis. The sequence continues at coordinate 73,076 of JAWZYT010000201.1, read as the reverse complement.
GAGTTTAGGAGTGGAAAGAGAGAAGGGATTGACGGAAAACGAAGTTCTGGACCGTGCTGGTTGGTGGCGGCTTGTTAACACGTCGACCCCGCATAGAAGCGGGATAATAATGACAAGAGAAAGAAGAAGAATGATGATCACTACATGCAGTGCATAGTTTATTCGCCAAATTAATTAAATAATTCATCCATAAGTCATTTACACGGCAAAGATTCTTTTGTTTGCATGCTTACATATTCCTACCAACCACTATAGAATCAATACATAGAGAGATGTTCATTATCTGTTCAATATTGTTCATTATCTCGCAGCCAACCGGGTACGTTAAGGTGGTAATTCTTTCTTGGTACATTGGAGTGCCTTGATTACTCCAAAGTATGCTAGGAAACAGGACCAGAAGAGCAAAAGCAATGGTGTTCTGGTTCTTGGAATAGTTTGGAGGATTCAGTTGCTCCAGAATTACCAACACAAAATTTCCCCCTTAACTTGGGTCATCCTTACATTTTATCCATGACATTATACCCGAGATGAAAGGCAAGCGTGGCTCCGAGGACTTTCTCTCTTCCAGTGACCTTGTCAATGGATGCACTCACAACCTTTACACACGTTACATCTATAATTTTAGAACTGGAGGGTGATGTAGACTGAACATTTATTCTCCCACATCCCATATAAGCCGAGATCAGACACAACATAGTCAGATGTCCTGCAGATGACCTCAGAGATAAGTCGAAACATCGCACAGTCCACTTAAGTAGAGCTTCACATATATATATATATATATATATATATATATATATATATATATATATATATATATATATATATATATATGCGTAAATCCACAAGGAAGGAAAAATAAACACGGAGTCCCAAGCGCTTTCGTGTAATTCACATCTTCAGGGGAAAGAACAGAATGTAAAAGAATGGTTGCTGAGAGACACCTTATATACAGATACACTTACAACAAACTGGCAACCTGAAGGTGTTGCCACTGCGAGTTCAAAGCATGCATAAGGTGCTAAAAAGGATTTACCTGACCTGACCTTATGCATGCTTTGAACTCGCAGTGGCAACACCTTCAGGTTGCCAGTTTCTTGTAAGTTTATCTGTATATAAGGTGTCTCTCAGCAACCATTCTTTTACATTCTGTTCTTTCCCCTGAAGATGTGAATTACACGAAAGCGCTTGGGACTCCGTGTTTATTTTTCCTTCCTTGTGGATTTACGCATATTCCTGAATCACGTGCCACCAAGTGATTTATTTGCATATATATATATATATATATATATATATATATATATATATATATATATATATATATATATATATATATATATATATATATATATATATATATATATATAACCAGACATTTGGACTTCTACATGTGGGGACACATTAAAGACGAATTGGCACGTGTACCAAACTGCTGGGTTCATGGAACGTGTGTGACAGTCACTTCTGAGGCTGCAGCATGCATCGAACAAGGAGGACGTTAATTTAAACATTTATTGTAAATGTTAATGTCATATTACTGAAAATATGTTTTCTTTGTTAGTACACCAAGTTGTTCTTTGTAATTGTTTCATTAACGAACACTTATTGTGAATGTTGTTGTCATCAAACTGACAATAACTTTTTTGTTGTTCATAAATTATTTTGTCCTTTGTAAATATTTAATTAATGAATATTACTGCGAACTTATGTACCGACTACCATATGCTGTACAGTGGTGGCAAATAGTCCTTGATCAAGGTTTCCCTCCACTCTGTTCCAGGACTATTTGCTGCGACTGTAGAATCCACAGCTTTTGGCACATTCCTAACTAACCTTTCAACTTTGCTACCTATCGTATAACTTTTAGGTCGATAACTAATTTCACATGTCTCTGTACTATTATGGTACAATCCTTTGATTTAAACACATTCCTGGCAGACCTTTAAGGTGGTATAACTCGAGAACTATTGAGAATTGCCAATATGATCATTTAGTAATGTTCCTTTGTAACGGTTAGTTACAAGGTAGTGAACATCTGTGGTGTTCACTAGGTGGCAATAACGAAAGACTTTGTTTGCTTGTTTAAATGTTTATTCTGTTAGTGTTCTCGCGGTATTCTGTTATATATTTATTTATTACATTGCATATGAACTTCTTATATTCAACCTGGGATATGTTCAATGGTATAAAATATAATAAAGGTTGCCGCTACAATACTCCCCTCCTTAGTGACAAGGAAGGACGAACGATACAGTCTTCATAGGATGTCCTCTTGCATTTTCTGGAGGGACTTGTGGGTTGGTATGGAGTGAAATGGAAGATGCCATTTCTGGTGGATGTAGCTGGAAAGCTGGTTTCACTCGATCTATCGAGACCACGTAAGAGGTTCCATTGCGATTAATCGGCATGGTTTTCCTTGTCCTATTGATGACTGCGAACGGACCCTCATATGGAGGTTGTAATGGTTTCCGAACAGAGTCTATTCGAACGAAAGGTTGCCGCTACACCTTCACCTAGGTGCCAGGAATACATTCCCTGATTTTCGGCATATATATATATATATATATATATATATATATATATATATATATATATATATATATATATATATATATATATATATATATATATATATATATATATATATATATATATATATATATATATATACTAGCAGCGATACCTGACGTTGTCCGGGTGAAGATCATACATGTGGTTTTGTCAATAAATTTCCTCTAATTATTTTATATTTTTATACAATGTGAACTATTAGGAGGGTGGGAGGAGTCCATTATCCGGTGTCTTGCTGGTCCCCCAGAGAAACCATGCCAACCACAAAAGTTATCCATGACGCAACTATACCCATGATTAAATAGCAAGGCAATATCTGATCAAAAGAAACCTTAGCTGACATGGACTCCTCTGTATTATGCCTTCAGAGAAGCGGGCATCATCCACACAAGTAGACTTGTAGCCAGCTTTCACCGGAAATGGAGGACACACGTGGGAAAGATATGGAGGTCTAACTGCATGTGGAAAAGGTCAAAGGACAGCACTACATTGGAAAATACTTCAAGGTTCCATCTGAATTGAGATTTGTGACCAAAAGACCGAACTCGCAATTAGGGGCGTGGAAGTATTAAATAGGATTGATGAAAGCAAAGTCAGCAGAAGAGTCAATATTATATGTAGGCCGACTCCATTTTCTTTGTTTTCCTTATGGGAAAGTTGCCATAATTAACTAGTGGCTCCCCAGTTAGCATTATTTGGTTGGACTGACACAAGAAAGCTGCATGGTAACAGGCTGGCAGGAAAATAAAGGCAATTGGTTGGAGGAAGGCATTTTGTGCCGATATGCTTTGTGTGTGTTTAAACTACTGGGCACAAAAACACACAGAGTACAGAATTACATACATTTGAAGAGAACAAAATTAGCCACACTCACTACGAACAGAACTATGTCCATACACCCACAGTTGTATTGAGTTATACACACTCAGAGAAAAAAAATTGCATACACTAACGAAAAACATGATTACATGTATAATTTTATACACTCACAGAGAACAGAATCAGACACGTGTAATGCCAACGTAGGAGTTAGCCCTGAAGAGCTTCTGGGTAGACAATATTTTCAGTGTAGCCCTCGGTCGATGAGTAAATGAAAAGATTCCTAGGACTGTCTACTCGTGAGCAACCAACATACAACTGGCCATGGGAAAAGCACGGACTCTTAAGGAACAGTCCAACAACTTTCAAGGATTGACCCTGTGACTTATTGATTGACATAGCAAAACTTAGTCGAACTGGAAACTGAAGGCGTTTGAATTCGAATGGTAAGTCAGAAGGGATGATTGGGATAAAGACGCACTCTCCCTTGTGGTTTCCAGTGATGAAGGTTGCCTCAAGAACATGAGACTTCAAGGATTTGACCACCAGTCTTGTAACATTGCAAAGACGTGGTGGGTAGAGGTTTCGTAGGAGCATAATGGGCGATCCATTCTTTAGAACCAGATTGTGTAAAGGCATGCCAGTAGGCTTCAAGAAGTTGAGAAACTCGGCGGGCTACTGCACAGCCTGGTCTTGATCAAGGACTGTGTCAATCGATTTAAATGACTCCGCAGTGCCAGGCATCAACTGTATCAGATCCTAGTTGATTTTATCCACAGCTTCATTTCGAGGGGCAAGAATTGCACGTTCACACAGCCAAGCTGTATTATGAGAGTTTGCGGAAAGGTCAGGAAATACATTAGCCTTTAGATCATTTTCAGTCTGAATTATCTGACTGCAAGGGAGCTGGTGCAGTTGCAAGTCTTGGCTGAATGGAATGCATCCATTGCCGATGTTGAGGAGATGCTTTGCAAACTGACCAGCAGTCTGGTCACCGAAGAGGTGGACTCTCATATTTGTGGTAAGATGAAGTTTGCGCACATGCTTCCATAAAGGTGATGCTTTGAGGGAAGCTTTCAACTCATCTACCTTTGTACCCTTGGGAATCACTGGCAATGTTTGGCGGAAATCTCCAGCCAGAACAACAGTGACCCCGCCCATGATCCGTGTATCATTTCGAATGTCTTTCAGAGTACGATTGACTGCTTCAAGCCCCCCCTGTGTGACAAGGTGCACTCATCCCAAACAATTAGTTGTGTCCACTGAAGCACTTGTGCCATAGGTGTTCCCCTAGAAATGTTGCAGACAGGAGAGTCAGTTTTAGCCAAACTCAGTGGTAGTTTAAAGGTAGAGTAAGCTGGTCGACCACCAGTAAGCAAAGTCGAAGCAATGCCAGAGGAAGTCACTGCGAATGCAATAGCTTCGTTTTGGCGAACTTTTGCCAGGAGAAGCGTCCAGGAAGAAAATCCATCCTTCACTCCCCATGGCAGAGTTGTAAGCTCAGGATGAAGCTTGGGCTCATTTTCAGCGATGTGATTGCTGAGAGCCTAGGGATCATAGCATGTGCCGCTGCCTGCAAGGGGCTGGCAAGCCGTACTCCTTAAGCTCTTTGCCACCCAAGGAGATGACTTTGTCCTCCAGGAGAGATGCAAGACATCTCCTGAGTGTTGCACATTGACATCTGGATTCTGCCTCCGCACATGATGCAAGACTTCTTCAGAGAGATGTTCTTTGTGAGTCTCCCACAGGTGGTTAGGGTCAGAGAGGTCACATACCTGAAGCATGATGGCAAACAGGTTCCGTAGTTGAGAAGCAGAAGCTGACACAGCTGCTTCTGTTAGTGTGTCATCCCAGTGAGAATCATTTTCCAACAGACCTCAGAGGTTGCATACCTGGCGGTACATTTCACAAACATGGCCATCAACAGTTTTGAGGTCCTGGAATGATGTTGGACCTTGAACACAATGAAGCAGGAGCCGGAGGTAATAGCACTCAAATTTGTTTGGGTGAACTGTGTACACCCTGCCAAGAGCTGTGCCTCTTTTGATTCCAGGCTCACTTTCCACAGATTGGCCAACTTTGTGCCGGTTTCACACTTTGGATGACAGCTGCCAGGTGTAAAATTGAGGCACCTCATGGTAGAGTAGGCTGCTAGCAAACTGGTCGTGGGAACAGAGATAAAAAAAAGCAGTCAGCGTGGTTGGTCTTGGAGTAGACACCTGCTGCTGCAACTGCTGAGGATTGTTAGGGTTAAAAATTACCAATTGGCCATTCTCAAGGTGTACTGCCAGATGTACAACTGTAAGGTATCGCTCATGCAATGAAAACTTGAACAGCTTCCAAGCCGCTTCGTTGCTACTGATGTATCTGGCCATCTGGTAGCATGTGACCACATCATTTTTATTGAAATTTTGCAATCCCAGAACAGCTATGTCGGAACCTTTGTTCACATACTTGCAGGCATACTTAATGGACTTAACCGAACTGCAAAATTCCACATTGATGTGTGCATTGAATGTCTTTGACAGCAAGGGGCAATACGGTACAATTCATCTGTTGTCAACCTTATCCTGTCGGTTTTTCCCCATGGTAATGACAGCATCAAAGCCTCCCTCAGCAGGCTTGCGGCGTCGGTATGTCGGGTAACCATCATCCCCTGACTGAGTGTCTGCCACAAATTGCTGTGGATACCCATGTACACTCGCCAGCACTGCCGCGTGGACAGGGGCTCACACATATTCAGAGATGTAGCTCAACTGTGATTAATTAGCTCAAAACAATCCATGTGTGTGAGATGGAATGTCTACAATACACTAGTACAGAAAGTAAGCTTTGTTGCTGAAGGAACTAAATGCCTTAAATCTTTTAAACATGTAAGCCCCTGTACCACTCGGCAGTGCCGGCGACTGTGCCATCTGGCCCTTGAATATTTCGAAGAAGCCAGGATCCGCTGTGCAATCAGTTAGCTCGGCACTAATAATGGAGTCAACCTGATTCGGCCAGATTTTGTCCTTAAGCCAAAGAAGGAGGTGACTATGTGGTAAACCTCTCTTTTGTCACTCAATCGTGTTCATGCTTTGTGAGAAGGCTCGCCAGCTTGATCATATTTTGGTGAAATACTCTAGCGATGAGGTCAGGGCAGTGTTGTGGTTTTTGGCCAGGAAGCAGCTCACACTTAATTTCTTCCCATTGCGGGTTGCAGGTGAATGTAATGAAGAGATCTGGTTTACCAAAAGTTCTCACATAAGTCATGGCATCTTGGGTGCGCTCGTGCATGTAGCGAGGACCTCCAGTGAATGTGGAAGGGAGAATCACCAGCTGGCCTACATTACGAAGGTTACTGTCTGTGGCCACTGCTCTCGCAGGTGGACGTAGGACTCAGCTCGTAGCTGCTGTCGGTTATTCCTAATGAAAAGAAGCCTCTCGCCCTCTACTTTGGCATACATATCTACCAGAAATTGATGGAAAAGGTCTCGGTAGAGAAGTAGGGGATTCACTGTCACCCTCGTCATAATCATGTAACCGTAAAAGTCACTCGCTGAAACCTTCTTACTGGCCTGTGGCTGTCCAGTATGGGGGTCAACTTGAGGGATGTTAAACTGGTACCCGTCCTGGTCTTGCCAAAAGATGAGCGAGTACTGGAGAGCATCATATGAGCAGTGAATCTGAGACACCCGCTAAAGGGAGTTGTCTTTCAGCCGGAGCAATATGTCTCGGTTGTCATGAGGATCACCAACCAGGAAGGTAGCCACCTCGTTGACTTTTGGTTCATTGAAGCGCTTTGCATGCTCGCCCGCAGGGCGGTGGTCTGTGCGAATGACAACGCGATAATCTCGAGTCGGTGGCTCCTGTTCGACTGCTGTATTAAAAGACTGCACTAGATGATTGTTTGTATGGAGAATCTCCTGGAGGGACAGCACGATAGTTTTGTCGAGGTCCTGAAAGTTCTCACACCTTTTATCGCACTCTCTTTCTTTGTCACCCATGATGTATATTTGGAGGAATTTTAGTTCCTCACCTGTTTGTGGTAGGAGAGAATCGATAAGATGATAAACTTGGCCTTGCACTTTAAAAATGGGCATGAAGCAAACCTCTACAACTTCTTTATCTACTCCAAAGGAGGTCATCACGAAGGCTGAATTGTACTTTCTGGTCGTATTAAGGAACTGCTGTGACTTCAGTGTGTCACCCTTAAGCAGGCCAAGTAGTGGTTCGGGAGGGGGGAGTAAAGCTGGCAGTATGACTTTGCCCGCTGAACAGCATATACCAGGAGTCTCTCCAGGGAACTTTTTTGCACCACAAAAAGTGCAATGAATAGTTAACCCCCTAGCTGCATAACCCTGTCAGCAGCATATACAGTATTCGAGTTGTAGCGAAAGGCAGTCCCTGGTAGATGGAAGTTGGAGGTGACTGATGGGCGCCTAACAGCTGCATGCCTTGCCCTGTCCCATTCCAACCTGTTCGCCTGATCCTGCTCGCAGTGGCAGTTTGCTATCGATCAGAGGCAAGTCTATGAGCACGCACCTGCTCAGACTCGAGTGAATGCGCCGAAGCCTTTTTCTCTCGATCAGAGACAAGTCTATGAGCACGCACCTGCTCAGACTCTAGTGAACGCGCAGCAGCAATTTGCTTTCGATTGGCAGTAAGTCGCTTCGCACGGCGCTCCTCAGATTCACTAAGACACTCAGCAGCTTTGCACTTCGCATTAGGTGTCTTGCGAGATAGGCCGGTATTCTTTTTGGGTGGCATTTTACAAAGTGATGCAAGAAAGAGTGTTGATATGTTACATTATGCTATGCAATATTTTGTTAGGCTAGGCCACGTTACATTATATTGTGCTATGTTTGGTTAGGTTATGTCTATGTTATGTTACGTTATGTTATCTTACCTTATCTCTTTCAAGTGTCAGTTTCATTATAATCGTATTCGTATTTTTCAATATATGAAGGGCATAAACAAAGTAGTACACCGAGTGACCGAGTACAGAGGTAATCAAATTATATATAGAAATGGTCGAAGAATATTAGAGTGGATGGAAAAGTACAATTTGATAATGTTAAATGACGATTTAGATTGCATAGGAGAGGTAACATGGTAGAAAAATGAACAACAGAATGTATTTGACTTTGCACTTATTACACCTAACTTTTATGATATACAGGGTGTATCGTGACGTATAGCATTAACTTATACCAGAGATATAAAATATAATTTTGTGTATATTTTGACCCAGTTTTTCTGTAAATTTACCATATTTTGTTCTATAAAGTATACTGTGTGTGATCTCAGTAAAGTACAATGAATACTGATAAAAACTATTCTAACTTGTGTAAAGTTGTGTTGTCAAATGGTGGTGAGCTTCGGAGGGAGTGGAAACCTAATATAGTTTTCTGACCAAAGAGGCCTTATTTATTTCCTCTTAATAAGTTTTATTATTATTGCAATATTTATGTGATGTTCTATAATGTACATTGAATCATATTTTCAATGCAGAATGATAATACCAGGCCCCAATAAATAATGCTCGACGAAATATGATTAATATCGTTTGGAGGTTTGGTAAACTCCCGACATATTACTTGCAAGTCTTAACATGTCCCTATCTATCTTTATCGATCTTTCTGTATCGATCTATCTTTATCTATCTATCTATCTATCTTTATCTATCTATCTATCTTTATCTATCTATCTCTATCTTTATCTATCTATCTATCTTTATCTATCTATCTTTATCTATCTTTATATTTATCTATCTATCTTTATCTTTATCAATCTATCCTTATATTTATTAATCTATCTTTATCTATCTATCTTTATCTATCTATCTTTATCTTTATCTATCTTTTTCTTTATCTATCTTTATCTATATCTATCTTTATCTATATATCTTTATCTGTCTATCTTTATCTCTATATCTTTATCTTTATGTATCTATCGTTATCTTAGCTATCTAGCTTTACCTATCTATCAATCTATCTTTATCTATTTATCTTTATCTATTTGTATTTATCTTTATCTATCTATCTTTATCTATATGTCTTTATCTATCTATTTTTATCTTTATCTATCTATCTTTATCTCTATCCATCTATCTTTATCTTTATCCATCTATCTTTATCTTTATCTATCTATCTTTTTCCATCTATCTTTATCTTTATCTATCTATCTTTATCTGTATCTATATATCTTTATCTTTATCTATCTATCTTTATCTTTATATATCTATCTTTATCTTTATCTATCTATCTTTATCTTTATCTATCTAACTATATGTATATATCTATCACTATCTCTCTATCTATCTCTATATCTATATTCTATTCCCGCACCACCCCGACCCCCTGTGCTTAAGAGAGAGAGAGAGAGAGAGAGAGAGAGAGAGAGAGAGAGAAATGACTGTTAACAACTGTTCCTGCCCAGCCCGTGCGTGGGTTCGACCCCCCCCCCCCTCAAACCCCCATTGATCATTGAAAAACATTTTTTTTATGGGGCACAGACACTTGTAAAAATTATTACTCTAGGTGAAAGGATTACGGCGTGCATAGCGGCTAAACAGACAGACAGACAGACAGACGGAGTGTTTTATATATTAGACTAGCAGCGATACCCGATGTTGTCCGTGGATCTATTTATCAATCTATCTATATCTATGTATCTATATTGATCTATTTATATCTATCTGTATCTATCTATCTCTCTATATATCTATCTTTATCTATCTATATATCTATCTATATCTATCTATCTATCTCCATCTATCTGTATCTCTCTATCTCTATCTCTCTCTATCTCTATCTATCTATCTACAGATCATACAATAAGGCTTCTTCTTCGCGCTCTGTGGTGTGAAGTTTGTAGTGTGTGGTGTGTGTGAAGTGCTTGGTTGAGTGTTTGTGTGTGTGTTTACAGCTACAGGTAGGGCTCTAGGTACATTTACTTGTTTGTTCAACCACTCTGACCCCCATAAGAGTTGTTTAGCATTGCTAATGGTCGAACCTACTAACGCTAGAGTCCTACTTAGTTTGACTGTTACACAATTACTCACTATACTTCTAACCATTCTGTGTACCCCTGCTAGTGGACTGCCTAACTGCCCCCTACCGATAACATCTATGAGGCTTTCACAACACAGATGAAAATTAAATAAGATATCTGGATGGGTGAGTGCAGTTGCGGTCAGTAATGTCCTAGCAATGAAGTCTGGTTTACTATGTCCACTTATGAAGCTTATGTTGTCATTTGTAGTCTGTAGTAACTGGAATATGCACATGAAAATTACAACCTTAAGAAAAAAATGGACAATATAAGTTACAATATCCCAAGTGACTGATTTCACTGCATGAGTTTGGGATGAACCGTTAGTAATAGTAGATGAAGTGTTATTATTAGTTGCCATTGTTGTTGTTGTAGAGTTATTATTCGTTGCCACGGTGTATGATGAAGTGTTAATTGCTATTTTGTTGATGAAGTGTTAGTTTGTGAAGCCGTAGAATAAGTACGTTCTGATCTCGTGTTACTAGGTGAAGTTACTAAGTGTTATCAGGTGTAGGTTAGTAGTAACGAGTCAGTTAATTATGTAGATTTAGTAGGAAGAATATTAGTGGTTAATTCTCTACCTTGTATGTCTAAATCTAGTGCAATAATATTTACTCAAAAGAGAAGTTGCACTTTGCATAATACTTACACTTTAATTAGTTATCTCGGTTGAATCAACTAAGCTTTCACTACTTTGTTAGTATTGCCAAGCTACGTGTTCGCTTGCTTAACTAGTGTTAGTTATAGTGCAGTAGTATACGTATTCTTTCACTCATTCCCTGTCACTTTTTGCTTGAAAAATAACAAGAACACATCTGTATATATACGTGAAGGCATACGCACATATTAATACTCACAATTATGAATACATAGAATGTGTAATGAGGAAATATTGTTAAATACGTGTACATATAATATTATATCCTAGTGTGATGATGTAGGATTGTGTGTGTTATATATTTGTAATATATAATTATATGTACCTAGCACTGACCATATTATAGGAATAAACGTTGTTGTAGTAGGTTATTATTTCAGTTGTAGTCGCGATGACGTACCATAACCACGCTTACGTCCTTCCTTAGTTGTGAAGTTTTGAGTTGTGAGTTATAATCCCGTAAGATGAAGTTGAAGTTCGATTATCACTTCCCTTGACTATACTGTATGGTTAAGTATAGAAGGTATAGTGATGTAGTGATGTCGTACCAAACCACGCCAACGTCCTCAGTTGTGATGAAGTATGGTCGTTGTTGTTGTTGTGGTTAAAATCAGCTGGCAGAGTGACAATGAGTATAACGATGACGTAATAGCCACGAGTGTGTGGTGTAAGGTGGCAGAGTCGATGACGTCACCATTGGCTACTGTATGTGAGGGTGGAGAGAGGCTAGCTTGTTGTGGCTAAGAGGTGCTGAATCGGGTTGACCCAGTGTGACCTCTTGCAATCACTCTCCTCTCGCTCTCACTCTCGTAACCTCTTCTTCACTCTGTCTCGCTTAACTTCACTTACTTCTCTTTTACCCTTTGTGCTCTTTTCTCGGTTCCCTTGCTTTTTACTGTTTGTATTTCTCCTTTATTATAAACCATTTATTTCGTATCCTCACCGCTGTTCACCAAATGTTCTGGTGTAAGAAAGACTTACTTACTTCCAAACATATGAGTCGATAAAGGTAGGGTGGCTGGCGACTGGTTTGTCTTTGTAGTGTCTTTGTTGTCTCTTTGGAGTTTGATTTTAATTATTAGGTTTTCTATAACTATTATGGTTTGAGAAGATACAACAAGGTTAAAGTAGTTTACTCACTTTTTATTTATAACACGAGTTAGTATACAGAGTCACAATATGTAGCTTGCACGGGTTTAAGCTAGGCTAGGAAGCTAACTTTAAAGAGAGATAACACGCTAGAGTAACCTGTGATCGGGTCGGTTATCTGTAGCTAACTGAGAGCTATAGGAGCGCAACTAGGGCGCTTCCCTTGTGTTTGATATGAACTGTGTCGTCACTTTATGCTAGCGTGTTAGTGGTTCCCAAGCGTAGGTCAGCAGTATTGGAGCATCATGTGACGGGTGTAAGTCTGAGAGTCTAAGTGACTCATACAAGTAAGTATAAAGTAAGTTATTATAAGTAGCCCTCTAATGAAGGTGAAACCGGAACACGTTTTTTTGGCCCAAAAAGTCGATTTGTACTGTGCTAGAAAAATTTCAATTTTCAGGCAAAAAAAATGCTAAAACACGTTTTTTTGGCCCAAAAAGTCGATTTGGACTGTGCTAGAAAAATTTCAATTTTCATGCAAAAAAAATGCTAAAACACGTTTTTTTGGCCTAAAAAGTCGATTTGTACTGTGCTAGAAAAATTTCAATTTTCAGGCAAAAAAAAATGCTAAAACACGTTTTTTTGGCCCAAAAAGTCGATTTGTACTGTGCTAGAAAAATTTCAATTTTCAGGCAAAAAAAATGCTAAAACACGTTTTTTTGGCCCAAAAAGTCGATTTGTACTGTGCTAGAAAAATTTCAATTTTCAGGCAAAAAAAATGCTAAAACACGTTTTTTTGGCCCAAAAAGTCGATTTGTACTGTGCTAGAAAAATTTCAATTTTCAGGCAAAAAAAATGCTAAAACACGTTTTTTTGGCCCAAAAAGTCGATTTGTACTGTGCTA
>JAWZYT010000201.1:52500-57500 GCA_034508575.1 Petrolisthes manimaculis | reverse complement strand
GGGAAATCTGACTTATATAGGGATGAACTGAACCAATTTTCTATCCCGTTTCTACCACTAAAGAAAACGTGTTTACATACACCATGCTATTATATATTAGATATATAGATTAGAAATTATTCATTATTATATATTATTATTATTATTATTAGTAGTAGTAGTAGTAGTAGTAGTAGTAGTAGTAGTAGTAGTAGTAGTAGTATTGCCAATTGAGGCTTTTGTTCTGGCTATACTTACGACTCTCTCTCTCTCTCTTTCTCTCTCACACACACATGTAAACAAAGAAACATTTGCAATGAAATGAAATGAAATGAAAATAATGGCGTTGAAAGCAAATAAAGTGTACTAAAAGTGAAATAGTAGTATTAAAAATGATGTAGATTAAAGTGAAGTATAAAGGTGTGCAATATAGTAGATGAAAATTGAAACTGACTCGAATGTGTAAATGCAGTGTTGCCATGGTGTTGTAGCCACTTCTAGCCACCTCTAGCCCAAGTGTGAAGAGTAGAAGCAGTGTTACCAATGTTTTATAGCCAAGTTTTGTAGCCCGAAGGTGAGTTGTGATTGGCTAAAATGGGGGTGTTGGCGATTTTTGCCGAATATATATAAGGTCGTAAGCCGCCGGGGTGGTTGGTGGGGTGGGGGAGGGTAAAACAAGGGATTGGGGGGGCGAAATTTTGGATTTAGAAGCCAAATAAAAAAAAATTTGGGCTTCTTCTCGACAGCCTAACCAAACCAAGCCTTATTTAACCTAAACTCTTCCTATTAGAATTAGTAGTAGTAGTATTAGTAGTAGTAGTAATATTACTAGTAGTATTAGTATTACCTAACCTAACCTAGACCACAGTAGACAACCAGGACCTAACCGGGGCAGACTACCGGGACCTAACCGGGGCAGACTACCGGGACCTAACCAAACATAACACAACCGGGACAGACTACCGGGACCTAACCGGGGCAGACTACCGGGACCTAACCGGGGCAGACTACCGGGACCTAACCTAACATAGCCTAACCGGGGCAGACTACCGGGACCTAACCTAACATAACAGGACCGGGACAGACTACCGGGACCTAACCGGGGCAGACTACCGGGACCTAACCAAACATAACACAACCGGGACAGACTACCGGGACCTAACCGGGGCAGACTACCGGGACCTAACCGGGGCAGACTACCGGGACCTAACCTAACATAGCCTAACCAGGGCAGACTACCGGGACCTAACCTAACATAGCCTAACCTAACCTAACCTAACCTAACCTAACCTAACCTAACCTAACCTAACCTAACCTAACCTAACCTAACCTAACCTACCGAGACCTAACCGGGGCAAACTACCGGGACCTAACCTAACATAACAGGACCGGGACAGACTACCGGGACCTAACCGGGGCAGACTACCGGGACCTAACCTAACATAACAGGACCGGGACAGACTACCGGGACCTAACCGGGGCAGACTACCGGGACCTAACCTAACATAACAGGACCGGGACAGACTACCGGGACCTAACCGGGGCAAACTACCGGGACCTAACCTAACATAGCCTAACCGGGGCAGACTACCGGGACCTAACCTAACATAACAGAACCGGGACAGACTACCGGGACCTAACCGGGGCAGACTACCGGGACCTAACCTAACATAACAGGACCGGGACAGACTACCGGGACCTAACCGGGGCAAACTACCGGGACCTAACCTAACATAGCCTAACCGGGGCAGACTACCGGGACCTAACCTAACATAGCCTAACCAGGGCATACTACCGGGACCTAACCTAACCTAACCTAACCTAACCTAACCTAACCTAACCTACCGAGACCTAACCGGGGCAAACTACCGGGACCTAACCTAACATAACAGGACCGGGACAGACTACCGGGACCTAACCGGGGCAGACTACCGGGACCTAACCTAACATAACAGAACCGGGACAGACTACCGGGACCTAACCGGGGCAGACTACCGGGACCTAACCTAACATAACAGAACCGGGACAGACTACCGGGACCTAACCGGGGCAGATTACCGGGACCTAACCTAACATAACAGAACCGGGACAGACTACCGGGACCTAACCGGGGCAGACTACCGGGACCTAACCTAACATAGCCTAACCGTGGTATACTACCGGGACCTAACCTAACCTAACCTAACCTAACCTAACCTAACCTAACCTAACCTAACCTAACCTAACCCTTAACCTAACCTAACCTAACCTAACCTAACCTAACCTAACCTAACCTAACCTAACCTAACCTAACCGAACCTAACCTAACCTAACCTAACCTAACCCCTAACCTGCTGCCCCGCTGCCCCGCCGCCCCGCCCCGCTGCCCCGCCCCACTGCCCTGCCCCACTGCCCCGCCGCCGCCCGGCTGTCACCCCGCTGCCCCGCCGCCCCGCTGCCCTGCCGCCCCGCTGCCCCGCCACCCCGCTGCCCCGCCACCCTGCCCCGCTGCCCCGACGCCCCGCTGCCCCGCTGTCCAGCCACGCCGCCCCACTGCCCCGCCCCGCTGCCCCTATGCCCCGCCGCCCCGCCCCGCAACTGCCCCACTGCCCCGCCCCGCTGCCCCGCCGCCCCGCTGCCCCGACGCCCCGCTGCCCCGCCCCGCTGCCCCGCCGCCCCGCCCCGCAACTGCCCCACTACCCCGCCCCGCTGCCCCGCTGCCCCGCCCCCCCGCCCCGCTGCCCCGACGCCCTGCTGCCCCGCTGTCAAGCCCCGCCGCCCCACTGCCCCGCCCCGCTGCCCCGCATCCCGCTGCCCCGCCGCCCTGCTGCCCCGCCGCCCCGCTACCCCGCCTCGCAACTGCCCCGCCTCCCCGCCCCGCCCCGCTGCCCCACTGCCCCGCCCCGCTGCCCCGATGCCCTGCCGCCCCGCTGCCACGCCGCCCCGCTGCCCCTAACCTAACCAAACCTAACCTAACCTAACCTAACCTAACCTAACCTAACCCAACCTAACCTAACCTAACCTAACCTAACCTAACCCTTTACCTAACCTAACCTAACCTAACCTAACCTAACCTAACCCTTAACCTAACCTAACCTAACCTAACCTAACCCTTAACCTAACCTAACCTAACCTAACCTAACCCTTAACCTAACCTAACCTAACCTAACCTAACCTAACCTAACCTAACCTAACCCTTTACCTAACCTAACCTAACCCTTAACCTAACCTAACCTAACCTAACCCTTAACCTAACCTAACCTAACCTAACCTAACCTAACCTAACCCTTAACCTAACCTAACCTAACCTAACCTAACCCCTAACCTGCTGCCCCGCCGCCCCGCCCCGCTGCCCCGCCCCACTGACCTGCCCCACTGCCCCGCCGCCGCCCGGCTGTCACCCCGCTGCCCCGCCGCCCCGCTGCCCTGCCGCCCCGCTGCCCCGCCACCCCGCTGCCCCGCCAACCTGCCCCACTGCCCCGACGCCCCGCTGCCCCGCTGTCCAGCCCCGCCGCCCCACTGCCCTGCCCCGACGCCCCGCTGCCCCGCCCCGCAACTGCCCCACTGCCCCGCCCTGCTGCGCTGCCCCGCTGCCCCGACGCCCCGCTGCCCCGCCCCGCTGCCCCGACGCCCCGCCACCCCGCCCCGCAACTGCCCCCTGCCCCGCCCCGCTGCCCCGCCCCGCTGCCCCGCTGCCCCGCCACCCCGCCCCGATGCCCCGATGCCCTGCTGCCCCGCTGTCAAGCCCCGCCGCCCCACTGCCCCGCCCCGCTGCCCCGCATCCCGCTGCCCTGCTGCCCCGCAACCCCGCTACCCCACCTCGCAACTGCCCCGCTGCCCCGCTGCCCCGCCCCGCTGCCCCGATGCCCTAAAGCCCCGCTGCCACGCCGCCCCGCTGCCCCGCCTCGCAACTGCCCTGCCGCCACGCCGCCCTGCCGCCCCGCTGCCCCTAACCTAACCTAGCCTAACCTAACCTAACCTAACCTAACCTAACCTAACCTAACCTAACCCAACCTAACCTAACCTAACCTAACCTAACCTAACCTAACCTAACCTAACCTAACCTAGCCTAACCTAACCTAACCTAACCTAACCTAACCTAACCTAACCTAGCCTAACCTAACCTAACCCAACCTAACCTAACCTAACCTAACCCTTAACCTAACCTAACCTAACCTAACCTAACCTAACCTAACCTAACCTAACCTAACCTAACCTAACCTAACCTAACCTAACCTAACCTAACCTAACCTAACCTAACCCTTAACCTAACCTAACCTAACCCCTAACCTGCTGCCCCGCTGCCCCGCCGCCCCGCCCCGCTGCCCCGCCCCACTGCCCTGCCCCACTGCCCCGCCGCCGCCCGGCTGTCACCCCGCTGCCCCGCCGCCCCGCTGCCCTGCCGCCCCGCTGCCGCGCCACCCCGCTGCCCCGCCACCCTGCCCCGCTGCCCCGACGCCCCGCTGCCCCGCTGTCCAGCCCCGCCGCCCCACTGCCCCGCCCCGCTGCCCCTATGCCCCGCCGCCCCGCCCCGCAACTGCCCCACTGCCCCGCCCCGCTGCCCCGCCGCCCCGCTGCCCCGACGCCCCGCTGCCCCGCCCCGCTGCCCCGCCGCCCCGCCCCGCAACTGCCCCACTACCCCGCCCCGCTGCCCCGCTGCCCCGCCCCCCCGCCCCGCTGCCCCGACGCCCTGCTGCCCCGCTGTCAAGCCCCGCCGCCCCACTGCCCCGCCCCGCTGCCCCGCATCCCGCTGCCCCGCCGCCCTGCTGCCCCGCCGCCCCGCTACCCCGCCTCGCAACTGCCCCGCCTCCCCGCCCCGCCCCGCTGCCCCACTGCCCCGCCCCGCTGCCCCGATGCCCTGCCGCCCCGCTGCCCCTAACCTAACCAAACCTAACCTAACCTAACCTAACCTAACCTAGCCTAACCTAACCTAACCTAACCTAACCCTTAACCTAACCTAACCTAACCTAACCTAACCTAACCTAACCTAACCTAACCTAACCTAACCTAACCTAACCCTTAACCTAACCTAACCTAACCTA
>JAWZYT010000201.1:37500-40000 GCA_034508575.1 Petrolisthes manimaculis | reverse complement strand
AGCTACAGGTAGGGCTCTAGGTACATTTACTTGTTTGTTCAACCACTCTGACCCCCATAAGAGTTGTTTAGCATTGCTAATGGTCGAACCTACTAACGCTAGAGTCCTACTTAGTTTGACTGTTACACAATTACTCACTATACTTCTAACCATTCTGTGTACCCCTGCTAGTGGACTGCCTAACTGCCCCCTACCGATAACATCTATGAGGCTTTCACAACACAGATGAAAATTAAATAAGATATCTGGATGGGTGAGTGCAGTTGCGGTCAGTAATGTCCTAGCAATGAAGTCTGGTTTACTATGTCCACTTATGAAGCTTATGTTGTCATTTGTAGTCTGTAGTAACTGGAATATGCACATGAAAATTACAACCTTAAGAAAAAAATGGACAATATAAGTTACAATATCCCAAGTGACTGATTTCACTGCATGAGTTTGGGATGAACCGTTAGTAATAGTAGATGAAGTGTTATTATTAGTTGCCATTGTTGTTGTTGTAGAGTTATTATTCGTTGCCACGGTGTATGATGAAGTGTTAATTGCTATTTTGTTGATGAAGTGTTAGTTTGTGAAGCCGTAGAATAAGTACGTTCTGATCTCGTGTTACTAGGTGAAGTTACTAAGTGTTATCAGGTGTAGGTTAGTAGTAACGAGTCAGTTAATTATGTAGATTTAGTAGGAAGAATATTAGTGGTTAATTCTCTACCTTGTATGTCTAAATCTAGTGCAATAATATTTACTCAAAAGAGAAGTTGCACTTTGCATAATACTTACACTTTAATTAGTTATCTCGGTTGAATCAACTAAGCTTTCACTACTTTGTTAGTATTGCCAAGCTACGTGTTCGCTTGCTTAACTAGTGTTAGTTATAGTGCAGTAGTATACGTATTCTTTCACTCATTCCCTGTCACTTTTTGCTTGAAAAATAACAAGAACACATCTGTATATATACGTGAAGGCATACGCACATATTAATACTCACAATTATGAATACATAGAATGTGTAATGAGGAAATATTGTTAAATACGTGTACATATAATATTATATCCTAGTGTGATGATGTAGGATTGTGTGTGTTATATATTTGTAATATATAATTATATGTACCTAGCACTGACCATATTATAGGAATAAACGTTGTTGTAGTAGGTTATTATTTCAGTTGTAGTCGCGATGACGTACCATAACCACGCTTACGTCCTTCCTTAGTTGTGAAGTTTTGAGTTGTGAGTTATAATCCCGTAAGATGAAGTTGAAGTTCGATTATCACTTCCCTTTGACTATACTGTATGGTTAAGCATAGAAGGTATAGTGATGTAGTGATGTCGTAACATAACCACGCTTACGTCCTTCCCTATGTGATGAATTATGGTCGTTGTTGTTGTTGTGGTTAAGATCAACTGGCAGAGTGACAATGAGTATAACGATGACGTAATAGCCACGAGTGTGTGGTGTAAGGTGGCAGGGTCGATGATGTCACCATAGGATACTGTGAGGGTCGAGAGAGGCTAGCTTGTTGTGGCTAAGAGGTGCTGAATCGGGTTGACCCAGTGTGACCTCTTGCAATCACTCTCCTCTCGCTCTCACTCTCGTAACCTCTTCTTCACTGTCTCGCTTAACTTCACTTACTTCTCTTTTACCCTTTTATTATTTTGTGATCTTTTCTCGGATCCCTTGCTTTTTACTGTTTGTATTTCTCCTTTATTATAAACCATTTATTTCGTATTCCACCGCTGTTCACCAAATGTTCTGGTGTAAGAAAGACTTACTTACTTCCAAACATATGAGTCGATAAAGGTAGGGTGGCTGGCGACTGGTTTGTCTTTGTAGTGTCTTTGTTGTCTCTTTGGAGTTTGATTTTAATTATTAGGTTTTCTATAACTATTATGGTTTGAGAAGATACAACAAGGTTAAAGTAGTTTACTCACTTTTTATTTATAACACGAGTTAGTATACAGAGTCACAATATGTAGCTTGCACGGGTTTAAGCTAGGCTAGGAAGCTAACTTTAAAGAGAGATAACACGCTAGAGTAACCTGTGATCGGGTCGGTTATCTGTAGCTAACTGAGAGCTATAGGAGCGCAACTAGGGCGCTTCCCTTGTGTTTGATATGAACTGTGTCGTCACTTTATGCTAGCGTGTTAGTGGTTCCCAAGCGTAGGTCAGCAGTATTGGAGCATCATGTGACGGGTGTAAGTCTGAGAGTCTAAGTGACTCATACAAGTAAGTATAAAGTAAGTTATTATAAGTAGCCCTCTAATGAAGGTGAAACCGGAACACGTTTTTTTGGCCCAAAAAGTCGATTTGTACTGTGCTAGAAAAATTTCAATTTTCAGGCAAAAAAAATGCTAAAACACGTTTTTTTGGCCCAAAAAGTCGATTTGGACTGTGCTAGAAAAATTTCAATTTTCATGCAAAAAAAAATGCTAAAACACGTTTTTTTGGCCTAAAAAGTCGATTTGTACTGTGCTAGAAAAATTTCAATTTTCAGGCAA
>JAWZYT010000201.1:5000-12500 GCA_034508575.1 Petrolisthes manimaculis | reverse complement strand
GGTGACATTGACTATGGAGAATTTGAGCACTATGAAAACTGTGAAGGATGTGCAGATGAAGAAAATATTGATGATAGTGAAAATGAGCAGATTAGTAAATCACTCATGGAAAATAGAAAATGCTTAAGTAAAGAAAATGATAAACGTGAAGAACTTGAAGTTGAAGAAGGAAATGATGAAGTTGAAGAAGCAAGTGATGAGGATGATGAAAATGGATGGTGGAAGGAGGATGTAAGTGAAGTAATTATAAAATTTCCACCGTGTATTGTAGTGTAGATGTGAGCCCTCCTAAGGGAGAACTCACATCTAAAATTGGAAGGGGGATGTTACGGTGTGACATCTTCACGGACAAGAGCAACACTGAGGAAGAGGAACAGCGGATTCATTCTCCTATGTTCATGTAGATGTGAGCCCTCCTAAGGGAGAACTCACATCTAAAATTGGAAGGGGGATGTTACGGTGTGACATCTTCACTATGTCACATCGTAGTGCATTTAGGTTTTACCGTCACATCTCCACTAGTAGGTGAAGATGTGAATAGTAGTCCATTTAGATGAAGACATCTCTACTATTAAGTAGAAGATGTCTATTTGTATTTCATTCTATTCCTGTGATTCCAGGCTAGCTCGGAATGAGTTAAAGTCTAGGCATATGATAACAGGAATAATCAGATCAAGGATATAAAGACAAATAGTTCAGACAAATCTGAAAGGGAAGCTTTGAAAGATCTAGTAAAGCTAAAAAGGACATAAAGTGTATGATTATCCTCCCCCCTTCTTTTAAGTTATATCTGATTGCGAGCCTCAGTCTACCCGGGGCTGGGGTCGTAACATCAGGCAAAAAAAATGCTAAAACACGTTTTTTTGGCCCAAAAAGTCGATTTGTACTGTGCTAGAAAAATTTCAATTTTCAGGCAAAAAAAATGCTAAAACACGTTTTTTTGGCCCAAAAAGTCGATTTGTACTGTGCTAGAAAAAAATCAATTTTCAGGCAAAAAAAAATGCTAAAACACGTTTTTTTGGCCCAAAAAGTCGATTTGTACTGTGCTAGAAAATTTTCAATTTTCAGGCAAAAAAAATGCTAAAACACGTTTTTTTGGCCCAAAAAGTCGATTTGTACTGTGCTAGAAAAAAATCAATTTTCAGGCAAAAAAAAATGCTAAAACACGTTTTTTTGGCCCAAAAAGTCGATTTGTACTGTGCTAGAAAATTTTCAATTTTCAGGCAAAAAAAATGCTAAAACACGTTTTTTTGGCCCAAAAAGTTGATTTGTACTGTGCTAGAAAAATTTCAATTTTCAGGCAAAAAAAATGCTAAAACACGTTTTTTTGGCCCAAAAAGTCGATTTGTACTGTGCTAGAAAAATTTCAATTTTCAGGCAAAAAAAATGCTAAAACACGTTTTTTTGGCCCAAAAAGTCGATTTGTGCATGCATCTTCGATACCCGTTTATATCCCAAATTTAGCCTAAAAACACCGAAAAATCGAGTTTTTTGGGTCTCAGAAGCGATTTGTACTGTGCTAGAAAAATTTCAATTTTCAGGCAAAAAAAATGCTAAAACACTTTTTTTTGGCCCAAAAAGTCGATTTGTGCATGCATCTTCGATACCCGTTTATATCCCAAATTTAGCCTAAAAACACCGAAAAATCGAGTTTTTTGGGTCTCAGAAGCGATTTGTACTGTGCTAGAAAAATTTCAATTTTTAGGCAAAAAAAATGCTAAAACACGTTTTTTTGGCCCAAAAAGTCGATTTGTGCATGCATCTTCGATACCCGTTTATATCCCAAATTTAGCCTAAAAACACCGAAAAATCGAGTTTTTTGGGTCTCAGAAGCAATTTGTACTGTGCTAGAAAAAATTCAATTTTCAGGGTATCGAAGATGCATACACAAATCGACTTTTTGGGCCCAAAAAACGTGTTTTAACAGGCAGTCAGGCAGGTAGGGAGGCAGGCAGGTAGGCAGGCAGGCAGGTAGGCAGGCAGGCAGGCAGGTAGGCAGGCAGGCAGGCAGGCAGGCAGGCAGGTAGGGAGGCAGGCAGGCAGGCAGGTAGGCAGGCAGGCAGGTAGGCAGGCAGGCAGGCAGGAGGGTAGGGAGGCAGGCAGGCAGGTAGGCAGGCAGGCAGGGAATTCTGACTTATATAGGGATGAACTTAACAAATTTTCTATCCCGTTTCTACCACTAAAGAAAACGTGATTATATACACCATGCTATTATATATTAGATATATAGATTAGAAATTATTCATTATTATTATTATTATTATTATTACTACCTGTATTATTATTACCTGTATTATTATTATTATTATTATTATTATTATTATTAGTAGTAGTAGTATTGCCAATTCAGGCTTTTGTTCTGGCTATACTTACGACTCTCTCTCTCTCTTTCTCTCTCACACACACATGTAAACAAAGAAACATTTGCAATGAAATGAAATGAAAATAATGCCCTTGAAAACGAATAAAGTGTACTAAAAGTGAAATAGTAGTAGTAAAAATCGTGTAGATTAAAGTGAAGTCTAAAGGTGTGCAATATAGTAGATGAAAATTGAAAATTACTCGAATGTGTAAATGCAGTGTTGCCATGGTGTTGTAGCCACCACTAGCCACCTGTAGCCCAAGTGTGAAGGGTAGAAGCAGTGTTACCAATGTTTGTAGCCCAGTTTTGTAGCCCCAAGGTGAGTTGTGATTGGCTAAAATGGGGGTGTTGGCGATTTTTGTCGAATATATATAAGGTCGTAAGCCGCCGGGGTGGTTGGTGGGGTGGGGGAGGGTAAAACAAGGGCTTGGGGGGGCCATTTTTTGGATTTAGAGGCGAAATAAAAAATTTTTTGGGCTTCTTCTCGACAGCCTAACCAAACCAAGCCTTATTTAACCTAACCTCTTCTTATTATAATTAGTAGTATTAGTATTAGTAGTAGTAGTAATATTAGTAGTAGTAGTAATATTACCTAACCTAACCTAGACCACAGTAGACTACCAGGACCTAACCGGGGCATACTACCGGGACCTAACCGGGGCAGACTACCGGGACCTAACCGGGGCAGACTACCGGGACCTAACCTAACATAACAGGACCGGGACAGACTACCGGGACCTAACCGGGGCAAACTACCGGGACCTAACCTAACATAGCCTAACCGGGGCAGACTACCGGGACCTAACCGGGGCAGACTACCGGGACCTAACCTAACATAACAGAACCGGGACAGACTACCGGGACCTAACCGGGGCAGACTACCGGGACCTAACCTAACATAACAGAACCGGGACAGACTACCGGGACCTAACCGGGGCAAACTACCGGGACCTAACCTAACATAGCCTAACCGGGGCAGACTACCGGGACCTAACCTAACATAGCCTAACCGGGGCATACTACCGGGACCTAACCGGGGCAGACTACCGGGACCTAACCTAACATAGCCTAACCGGGGCATACTAACCTAACCTAACCTAACCTAACCTAACCTAACCTAACCTAACCTAACCTAACCTAACCTAACCAAACCTAACCTAACCTACCGAGACCTAACCGGGGCAAACTACCGGGACCTAACCTAACATAGCCTAACCGGGGCAGACTACCGGGACCTAACCGGGGCAGACTACCGGGACCTAACCTAACATAACAGAACCGGGACAGACTACCGGGACCTAACCGGGGCAGACTACCGGGACCTAACCTAACATAACAGAACCGGGACAGACTACCGGGACCTAACCGGGGCATACTACCGGGACCTAACCTAACATAACAGAACCGGGACAGACTACCGGGACCTAACCGGGGCAAACTACCGGGACCTAACCTAACATAGCCTAACCGGGGCAGACTACCGGGACCTAACCGGGGCAGACTACCGGGACCTAACCTAACATAACAGAACCGGGACAGACTACCGGGACCTAACCGGGGCAGACTACCGGGACCTAACCTAACATAACAGAACCGGGACAGACTACCGGGACCTAACCGGGGCAGACTACCGGGACCTAACCTAACATAGCAGAACCGGGACAGACTACCGGGACCTAACCGGGGCAAACTACCGGGACCTAACCTAACATAGCCTAACCGGGGCAGACTACCGGGACCTAACCTAACATAGCCTAACCGGGGCATACTACCAGGACCTAACCTAACCTAACCTAACCTAACCTACCGAGACCTAACCGGGGCAGACTACCGGGACCTAACCTAACATAACAGAACCGGGACAGACTACCGGGACCTAACCGGGGCAGACTACCGGGACCTAACCTAACATAACAGAACCGGGACAGACTACCGGGACCTAACCGGGGCAGACAACCGGGACCTAACCTAACATAACAGAACCGGGACAGACTACCGGGACCTAACCGGGGCAAACTACCGGGACCTAACCTAACATAGCCTAACCGGGGCAGACTACCGGGACCTAACCGGGGCAGACTACCGGGACCTAACCTAACATAACAGAACCGGGACAGACTACCGGGACCTAACCGGGGCAGACTACCGGGACCTAACCTAACATAACAGAACCGGGACAGACTACCGGGACCTAACCGGGGCAGACTACCGGGACCTAACCTAACATAGCAGAACCGGGACAGACTACCGGGACCTAACCGGGGCAAACTACCGGGACCTAACCTAACATAGCCTAACCGGGGCAGACTACCGGGACCTAACCTAACATAGCCTAACCGGGGCATACTACCAGGACCTAACCTAACCTAACCTAACCTAACCTAACCTACCGAGACCTAACCGGGGCAGAATACCGGGACCTAACCTAACATAGCCTAACCGGGGCAGACTACCGGGACCTAACCGGGGCAGACTACCGGGACCTAACCTAACATAACAGAACCGGGACAGACTACCGGGACCTAACCGGGGCAGACTACCGGGACCTAACCTAACATAACAGAACCGGGACAGACTACCGGGACCTAACCGGGGCAGACTACCGGGACCTAACCTAACATAACAGAACCGGGACAGACTACCGGGACCTAACCGGGGCAAACTACCGGGACCTAACCTAACATAGCCTAACCGGGGCAGACTACCGGGACCTAACCTAACATAGCCTAACCGGGGCATACTACCGGGACCTAACCGGGGCAGACTACCGGGACCTAACCTAACATAGCCTAACCAGGGCATACTAACCTAACCTAACCTAACCTAACCTAACCTAACCTAACCTAACCTAACCTAACCTAACCAAACCTAACCTAACCTACCGAGACCTAACCGGGGCAAACTACCGGGACCTAACCTAACATAGCCTAACCGGGGCAGACTACCGGGACCTAACCGGGGCAGACTACCGGGACCTAACCTAACATAACAGAACCGGGACAGACTACCGGGACCTAACCGGGGCAGACTACCGGGACCTAACCTAACATAACAGAACCGGGACAGACTACCGGGACCTAACCGGGGCAGACTACCGGGACCTAACCTAACATAGCCTAACCGTGGTATACTACCGGGACCTAACCTAACCTAACCTAACCTAACCCAACCCAACCTAACCTAACCTAACCTAACCTAACATAACCTAACCCTTAACCTAACCTAACCTAACCTAACCCAACCCAACCTAACCTAACCTAACCTAACCTAACCCTTAACCTAACCTAACCTAACCTAACCTAACCCAACCTAACCTAACCTAACCTAACCCTTAACCTAACCTAACCTAACCTAACCCTTAACCTAACCTAACCTAACCCCTAACCTGCTGCCCCGCTGCCCCGCCGCCCCGCCCCGCTGCCCCGCCCCACTGCCCTGCCCCACTGCCCCGCCGCCGCCCGGCTGTCACCCCGCTGCCCCGCCGCCCCGCTGCCCTGCCGCCCCGCTGCCCCGCCACCCCGCTGGCCCGCCACCCTGCCCCACTGCCCCGCTGCCCCGACGCCCCGCTGCCCCGCTGTCCAGCCCCGCCGCCCCACTGCCCCGCCCCGCTGCCCCGACGCCCCGCTGCCCCGCCGCCCCGCCCCGCAACTGCCCCGCTGCCCCGCCCCGCTGCCCCGCCGCCCCGCTGCCCCGCCCCGCTGCCCCGCATCCCGCTGCCCCGCCGCCCTGCTGCACTGCCGCCCCGCTACCCCGCCTCGCAACTGCCCCGCATCCCCGCCCCGCCCCGCTGCCCCGCTGCCCCGCCCCGCTGCCCCGATGCCCTGTCGCCCCGCTGCCACGCCGCCCCGCCCCGCAACTGCCCTGCCGCCCCGCTGCCCCTAACCTAACCTAACCTAACCTAACCTAACCTAACCTAACCTAACCTAACCTAACCTAACCCTTAACCTAACCTAACCTAACCTAACCTAACCCTTAACCTAACCTAACCTAACCTAACCTAACCTAACCTAACCTAACCCCTAACCTGCTGCCCCGCTGCCCCGCCGCCCCGCCCCGCTGCCCCGCCCCACTGCCCTGCCCCACTGCCCCGCCGCCGCCCGGCTGTCACCCCGCTGCCCCGCCGCCCCGCTGCCCTGCCGCCCCGCTGCCCCGCCACCCCGCTGCCCCGCCACCCTGCCCCGCTGCCCCGACGCCCCGCTGCCCCGCTGTCCAGCCCCGCCGCCCCACTGCCCCGCCCCGCTGCCCCGACGCCCCGCTGCCCCGCCTCCCCGCCCCGCAACTGCCCCACTGCTACGCCCCGCTGCCCCGCCGCCCCGCTGCCCCGACGCCCCGCTGCCCCGACGCCCCGCCCCGCAACTGCCCCACTGCCCCGCCCCGCTGCCCCGACGCCCCGCTGCCCCGACGCCCTGCTGCCCCGCTGTCAAGCCCCGCCGCCCCGCTGCCCCGCATCCCGCTGCCCCGCCGCCCTGCTGCCCCGCCGCCCCGCTACCCCGCCTCGCAACTGCCCCGCATCCCCGCCCCGCCCCGCTGCCCCGCCCCGCTGCCCCGATGCCCTGCCGCCCCGCTGCCACGCCGCCCCGCTGCCCCGCCCCGCAACTGCCCTGCCGCCCCGCTGCCCCTAACCTAACCTAACCTAACCTAACCTAACCCAACCTAACCTAACCTAACCTAACCTAACCTAACCTAACCCTTAACCTAACCTAACCCTTAACCTAACCTAACCTAACCTAACCTAACCTAACCCTTAACCTAACCTAACCTAACCTAACCTAACCTAACCCTTAACCCAACCTAACCTAACCTAACCTAACCTAACCTAACCCTTAACCTAACCTAACCTAACCTAACCTAACCCAACCTAACCTAACCTAACCTAACCTAACCTAACCAAACCTAACCTAACCTAACCCAACCTAACCTAACCTAACCTAACCTAACCCTTAACCTAACCTAAACTAACCCCTAACCTAACCTAACCTAACCTAACCCTTAACCTAACCTAACCTAACCTAACCCTTAACCCAACCTAACCTAACCTAACCTAACCTAACCTAACCCTTAACCTAACCTAACCTAACCTAACCTAACCAAACCTAACCTAACCTAACCCAACCTAACCTAACCTAACCTAACCAAAC
>JAWZYT010000200.1:0-55000 GCA_034508575.1 Petrolisthes manimaculis | reverse complement strand
CTCTCTCTCTCTCAGAAGCCTTGATAATGACTCTACCTTTTTGATGTGGCGTCGACATAATGAGTGTTTATTTTTTTCTTACTTGGGAGGCCTTGAAAAGAGTGGTGGCAGAGAGAGAGAGAGAGAGAGAGAGAGAGAGAGAGAGAGAGAGAGAGAGAGAGAGAGAGAGAGAGAGATAATAGAATGCAGTGATGTCTCTTTGATCTACTCGTTTTTATATTCTCTTTTGTTTATGTTTGGGCAGAACGTCACTCCCTTCCCCTTCATTCACCCCCTCTCCTTCCCCTCCCCTTCCTTCACCCCCTCCCCCTACCCTTTACAACGTCTCTTTTCTCCTCTCCTTCTTCACCACACACACACACACACACACATACACATACACACATACACAAATGAAAATGCATACACACAAAATTTCTATATACACACACGCACACAAAAAAAATACACACTCAAAATAGATACACAAACACACACAAATGAAAATACAAAAATACATACAAACACACAGAAGTCAATAATTGAAGGGCTGCTCTCAGTAAATTGACACTGTTGCAGATGTGTGTGTGTGTGTGTGTGTGTGTGTGTGTGTGTGTGTGTGTGTGTGTGTGTGTGTGTGTGTGTGTGTGTGAATACTCTCGCCTGGATGATTTTATGCTCCATTTCATTCTCTCGCTCACATTAATCACACACACACACACACACACACAAACACAAACACATCGATTACTAAGACTGATTGCTTGCAGCCAGTGAGAGGCAAGCACATGACATACACGCAAACTCACACATCACCAGCCACACACACACACACAGAGTTACACATGCACACACACACACATACATACACATATACATACACACACACACACACACACGCACACAGACTTACACATGCACACAGATATACACGTAATTTATGTACACACACACACACACACATAAACATACACATACACATATATACACACATACATACATACATACATACATACATACATACATACATACATACATACATACATACATACATACACATACACACATACATACATACATGCATACACATACACATATATATATACACACACAAACATACACACACATACACACACACACATTATACATACACACATACACATACTTACACAACACGCATACATTCACACACACACACCAATCAATCAATCACAGATACCAGGGCACGCAATCACCTGACCAGAGAGAGAGAGAGAGAGAAAGCGGTCTGTGTGAGGGTTTAGACCAGTGGTTCCCAAACTTTTCTGGTCGTTACCCCACTTTTCATACATGATCCTTGTCCATGGCCCCCCTCCCCTACAACCATAACCCGTTAACTGAATAATATGAACATCCTTGCTGATACGTAAGATTAAAGACCAGGTTATCATACAGAATACACAGCTCTTAGGAAGCCTTAGATTAGAATTATGTTGAGTTAAAATTATCTTGCTTCCCTAATACATCGCCATGTCTTGTTTTATGTCAAGAACACAGAATCATATAAAAAAGGACGTATTACTCATGTGTCTGGCAGCAAGGCATTGCACAAACCTGTACTGAACCTGTAAGTTCCCTCCACTGGCTACCTACCCGCTAATTTGCGCTAAAACTCCTTTGGTTTTATTTATGCATAGCCTCAGATTATGGCCCCCAGTTTGGGAACCACTGGTTTAGACTTTAGAGGGTTTGTATTCGTGTGTGTGGTGTGTGTGTGTGTGTGTGTGTGTGTGTGTGTGTGTGTGTGTGTGTGTAAAATATCTCCCTCCAACTCCCCAACATCAACCCCACTCCACACACACCCCTTCCTTCCTCCCTCCCTCCCTCCATCTATACCTTCCCCCCCCCCCCACACTTTCCCCCCTTCTTATACCCCCATCCCATGCCCCCCCCCCCCCTTTCCCTACCCTATACATACATACACTCGATATATTCAATAACCATTAACACTTCTCACGTACCCAAACCAACACCAAATGAACCGTAAATAATTAAACTCATACAAGCGTGAACAAAAAAATAAGTTGGTTATAATGAATTGCCTCCCTGGTTTTTATTTTTGTGTTTATTTTTGTTTTTCCTTGTGTGTCTGAAACTGGGAAGAAACTTTTTATATTGCTTTGTTTTTTATTATTATTATTATTATGATCACTTGTGTTTTTGGTACTGTCTGTTATCTTGTCATTATCTGTGGGTCCTTTATATTTTCTCGTGTTATCTGTCTGTGTGTGTGTGTGTGTGTGTGTGTGTGTGTGTGTGTGTTTAATTAATACTCTTGTGTGTTGTGTGTACGAATATTCTCTCTTTCTAATTCATTTTATTTCTTTCGTAAATCATTTTGTCTCTCTTACTCCTCCCGACACACACACACACACACACACACACACACACATTCTTCTCTCTCTCTGTAGAAAAATGACCTTAACGAATTTTTCCTTCATTTCTATTGACATAAAAGACCTGGTGATAATTAGTGAAGATACCGGTGTGTGTGTGTGTGTGTGTGTGTGTGTGTGTGTGTATGTGTGTGTGTGTGTGTGGTAGACAGAGACAGAGACAGAGTGAAAGAGAGAGACAGACAGAGACAGAGTGAAAGAGAGAGACAGACAGACAGACACACACACACACACAGAGAGAGAGAGAGAGAGAGAGAGAGAGAGAGAGAGAGAGAGAGAGAGAGAGAGAGAGAGAGAGAGAGAGAGAGAGAGAGAGAGAGAGAGACAAAGAGAGAGAGAGAGACAAAGAGAGAGAGAGAGAGAAATAATAGGGTACAGCATGTAATTTCGTCGACTTTTCCATTTCCCCCACGTGATGTCCAAATGACTCCAGTAATTAATTAACGATACATTGATGGCACAGTCAGTCGCCACCCATTCAATTCGACACGTTATTTTTTCTATCCTAAGTCTGTCATCGCCTCAGACACTCAACCCAAGGAAGAAAATGGGACACCAAAATACGACATCAATTTTTTTTTTTTTTTTTTTTTTTTTTTTTTTTTTTTTGTATCCGCTTGGTGAATTGTTGATGTTTTTTTTTTTTTAGGGTGATTGTTTCTTTTGTTTTTTTGTCCCTTCAGTTTATACTCATCATGATGTTGATTAATAATGATAAATAAAATAAGGGGCTTGCTATATAGGATGCATATGTTGACAACCTATATTCACGTTTCATAAACATTGGTACACTAAAAACTACTTCATCAACTACACACACACACACACACACACACACCTACCTCTTCCATGTAACCACCACACACACACACACACACACCTCTTCCATGTAACCACCACACACACACACAAACACACACACCTCTTCCCTTTAACCACTACAACTATACTTCCACTAACCACGTACGGTACTACACAACCACCACTAACTACACGAACCACTAGACCACTTTGCACTCACTACTTCAACTACCACTTCCACCAACCACTAATATACCACCATTTTAACAACTACTACCACTAATATACCACCATTTTAACAACTACTACCACTTCCACCAACCACTAATAATATATATCCCTTCCTTCAGATGGTTTGTTTCACGCCCTTGAGATCCTGGACACAGCCGGTTCACATCACTTCCCGGCTATGAGAGAGTTGTCTATTCGTTCGGGTCGTGCCTTCGTTATCGTCTTCGCTGTCAACAACGAGCAGAGTTTTTACGAGGCTCAGACTCTATGGGCACTTATTACCAGAATCAAAGGTGGGGATGTGTGTCTTTGTGTGTGTGAGTCTTTGTGTGTTTGTGTGTTTTAATTTTCCTTTCGTGATGTCTTTCCCTTTTGTTTTACTCTCATCTTCCATTATGTATTGTATAGTTAATTAAGAAGACTTGGATTGATTTAGTTGGTGAAGTTCTGATTTATTTACTGTTGTTTCCCCTACATAGTGCAGTTTTTTACGTACTGTAGTCAGAAGGTGTAGGCACTCTGGGGCCGGATGCACGAAAGACCTTAGCGGCCGATAAGTTACCTTAGCCGCCATCTTTTCCCTTAACTCACTATGGTGGTATGCACGAAACACCTTAGCGCCAATTGTGGCGGCCATCTTTAACCTTACGGCTAAGGGTGGTAGGGAGCACCCTTTAGACAACCTTAGGGTTGAGTAGTGGATAACACTTCCTCTATTCGATACGCATTAAATACTACTTTGTTTTGTTTATAAGATAGCAGATAAAAGAGACTACATCTGGACAGAAATAAAGAGACTACATCAGGAAGTGCCGATACAAAGGCAACACTTCCGCCATTAACCATCACAACAAATACCAAGAAGAAGAAGAAGATCTTCGTGAAGGTGGCTGCTTGACTCTAAATATGGAACTACAGGTTGTTTTACATAACGATGTGGAAGTTCAACGAGCTCTGAGACGTGAGCGAGCATACAGAGAAAGAATAGACCCATTTGCTTTTAGTGATGAACATTTAATGAGATATTATAGATTTCCAAGGCATGAACTATGGTGTGAAAAATTAGAGCCACGCATTGGTCCCAAGACGAAAAGCAGGCTGTACCTACTCACATACAAGTGCTTGTGACATTTAGGTTAGGTTGAAGTTATAAATAAAAGGTAGCCTACTGTACATGTACACCTCATTCAGATTAACGTTAGTCCAAATTCTATGGTAGTGTGAAACTGCAACTTTATGAAATAAGACACTGTGCATAATGTGAAACTATAAGTTAAATTACTTTTATAAAGCACAAATAGCAGTTACAGTCAAGAATTTTCCGTTTCATTTGTCCCAATGAGACATGACGTGATAAGGAAGCCTGCTGTTGCATCTAGAAGTTCAGAGAAACCATTATCATAAAAATTGCCATCAGTGTAGTACTCCCTTAAGGGAAGATTCTCTCTTTGTTAAATTGGTAGGTTACTGCTGAATCCTCCTAACTATGCCATGAAACATAATATTCCCTTTGAGATTAAGTACCATTGAAAGCATCTCTTTCCTGGCAGAGTTAGGAGGAATCAGAGACCTTCCAATTTACCAAAAAGAGAATGTGTTCTTATAAATTATATGGTTTGGGTAAGTAATTATAAAAAAAAAAGGTAAATTTACAGAAAAACTGCTCTCCGCAGTTACATTCCTTGCAAATTTTTCTCGTAAAATCTGTTCTCTTCTTTGCCATTCTACTATCATTATCATAAGTTCTTCATCATTATAATTGGCACGTCTTGGCCGCTTAGGAGGAGGCTGTTCTGCCATAATAACTTACAATAATAAACACACTCAATATATCACACACAATGTCTACCTTCCACTTGGTACACACGCCGCACAAACTTCGTTTATTTGTTTTTCTGTGATAAGCTGTCATCCCCACTGATTTCTGATTGGCTTATGTTGCCTAATGTGTCTATGAAGCTGCCCTCTCATTGGCCCAGCTGGTGGTCCATAGTCGGAAGGGAATGGAACGAAACAAACATGGCCGACGGCCGCCGACCGCTAAGATCACGTAAGGGAACACTAAGGTTGATGTTAAGGCCAATAGAGCATACGACCATAGCATCAACCTTACCATCCCCTTAGTGAAACTGCCTAAGGTTACCTTAACGGCCGCTCCGCTAAGGTCTTTCGTGCATCTGGCCCCAGAATCTCAATTGAATTAATAATTCAAAAAATAATAATAGTAATTCCCACTCATACTATGTCCTAAGCAGATAAATTTGAAGTAGAGGTCCCATGGTATTGTATAGTGAAAGTATATGCTTCAAAATATTTTCATATGACAAAATTATATGAATATCAGAATAACTTAACCATTAACTTATAATGAATAATTATTATATAATTTGTCATAAAAAAATTAATTCGCATGTGGCTCCTTTCCTTGTATTTGTTTGTTACTTCCCGTGCCTCCTGTCTGTTTCCTCCCTGGAGCCAATATGTTGTCCAGACCCAGCGGCCAGCACACAGTCTTCTTTCCTCGTCTCCAATTCCTCAAGCCCCATCCATCTTGCAGGCAGTGACGGGCCTTCTCTCTTCCTCTCCAATTCTTCAAGGTCTATCCATCTTGCAGGTTCTTCCTTCCTCTTCCATTCCTCAAGCACCATCCATCTTACAGGCAGTGACGGGTCCCCGGTGGTGGTGGTGGGGAACAAGGTAGACCTGGAGAAGGAACGTGTAGTGAGCTTCCAGAGGGCACAGGGTTGGGTCGACACAGAGATGAGCAACGCCTCTTACCTTGAGACCTCAGCCAAGTATAACATCAATGTCGGAGAACTGTTCAAGCAGCTACTTATACGGACATACGGACTGGCCAACAATGAGATGGTGAGTGTGTAGAGAGTGAAAGGGAAGGAAAGAAGAGATAGAAATATCCATGTAGTTTTTAAATTATTGTATGCTGTTTAAATATCGTCACTTCAATTTGCAAGAGGAGGATTTTGTTTTGCAGCATAAATTGGAGCAATCAATAGCCCCTCTGTTCTCCAACTAAAACGACTCCCTTAACCACTGCTCCCTCCTTCCCTCTTTGCTACAGGCGCCGACAGGAGCGAGGGGCCGACTCAAGTCCCTGGGTAACATTATGGATGTGGTGCGACGGAGATCCTTCAGTCTGGCCCAAGCCGCGTCCTGCAGTGCCATCCCAGATCATCCAGACATCCGTGACCACAAGTGTGTCATCCTCTGAGGGGCCAATACTCTCTCCACTCACCTGACCTCTGCTCCTCCAGTGTGTTATACTTTGAAGGGCATTATACAGACTTGACCTGATACTGCTGCTGCTACTGTCATTCCGTGTCGTTCCTCTCCGGTCTAATCTCCGCAAACCACAGTTGTGTCATATTCTGGGGCGCACAACTTCTGACCTGACCTATGTTACTGTGTGTGACCTGAAATGTGTCATATTCTGAGGGGCAATACTATTGATGTGATCTGACCTGACCCGACCTGTGTTTTCACTTGAAAATTTTCACTTGGTATATTCTCTGGTGACCTGGAATGACTTTCAGATAGCTTTGTATGACCTCTCGTGGCTCTGAGTGACCCTCCTTGGCTTCACTTCTTAATTGTTAAACTGGCTGGCATTATTTGTTAGCTTAACCTCTTGTAGCCTCAGCTGACCTCTCTGTGCCTAATCTGACCTAACCTTACATCATAGCTGACTAGGTACAGTTGCCAAAATATGAATTAGGACAACTTTATATGGAACGTTAAGCATATTGATGTCCATATTTATTTGTAAGGATCATAATTATGTAATACAATAGGAAATGTACCTTTACTTTTTGTTATACATGCTTGTACAAGGTCCCTAAAAATAGTTGTGGATATTAAAATAGTTAATGATCCTTCAAGTTTTGATTTGTCTCAATTCATATTTTGGCAAGTGTACAGTACATTATGAGTATTGTACATGTGTTGACGTTCATGACTTCATCTGATTCCTGACCTCATCTA
Source organism: Petrolisthes manimaculis (assembly GCA_034508575.1). Classification (NCBI taxonomy): domain Eukaryota; kingdom Metazoa; phylum Arthropoda; class Malacostraca; order Decapoda; family Porcellanidae; genus Petrolisthes; species Petrolisthes manimaculis. The sequence continues at coordinate 47,555 of JAWZYT010000200.1, read as the reverse complement.
TTTGACTTCTCGTGACCTCACCTGACGTCGAATAATCTTTTTGGTGACATCTAGTTTGACCTTTCTAGCCTTATCTGACCTTTGCTGATCGAATCTGACCGACCTTCCCCAGTGAATTGAACTCCATAAAATTCACCTTTGACTTGTACTATCCATCGTGACCTCATTCGACCTAACTGACTCATCTACTGTAGTTATTTCACCTCCACTTCTCATCACTTACCCTTTAAGGAGAGAGAGAGAGAGAGAGAGAGAGAGAGAGAGAGAGAGAGGCTGATTTGACTGGTGTGTGTAAAAAAAAAATCTTGTGGTTTCTTAGTCAATTCTGAATCTTTTATTATTCTTTTAAGTTACAGTATGTTCATTTATTTACTGGAGAACATGTCTTATAGTAATAGTTTCACATTGTTTTACTCTTGCATGATTTATTTTTTAAGCATGCATGAAAATTTTAGTGCATGTGTATCATAATAATATATACTTTCCTTAATTAATAGGTATATTTGGGCACAACAGATGACTCACTTTTTAAACATTTCTCCTTGAATTTCGCATTCAGTATTCAATTTTAAAATTAGTGCCCTCCACTGTCAGTTGTTTGTTTGTGTTTATTTATTTTACCTATTATAATTATTTCCTTTTCCCCAGGTATCCTTCCCTTTACGTTCCACCTTGATGTGTTTCTTTACTACCTTTGCTACGACCTTCCACCCATCCAAGGTAAGCTTCACTTTCTCTGATTTTCATTCCATTTTTCTTTATTAAGCTTCCTCTTTATTAATTTCATCATTTTTTGTATGTCTGTATGAATGTGTGTGTGTGTATGGTATAATAGAGTAGGTTATTATACATGCAATCAAGCATGTATGTATGTGTACATATGTAGGCTATGGTATAATAATAGTTATTGTACCATGTATGTATGTATTCTGGACTTTAAATACTCAGTGTTGGTAACAAGGAAATGCAATAATGGCAAAGATAACATATTTACTTTTACTCATAAAGAAACTCCTTTGTGAGTTTGTATATACGTGAAGTCATTGTTTTATCCAAGCGAATATACAGCATACATATTACCACACATTATAAAAGGCTAGAATATAATGCTGTTAAGTTATTAAATGTCTAACTTAGGGTGTTTTGGTAGAGGTTTCCCGTGGTGATGAATTGTTTTAAAAGTTATTTCACTCGGAAAATGGATTAGAACTGGAATAAGACCAAATGGTAAAAGTTATAAGTAGAGACTACTATATTTCAATCCTGAGCTTAATAATTATAATTCCCACAACAATAGCAGATATATACAGTACTGTATACGTATCTTTCCATCCCAAGATAACATCATTTGGATTGAATGCAATTTGAAAAGATAAATGCGTCCGCTTATTCTAGATCTGAATGTTAAAATGTATCCTGAAGTAACCCCCTGTCTCAGATATATATATAAAATTGAGCTACTTAATTAATCGTCTATAGATCTGCCAGGTACGCCTCATTTGAGATTACAGTAATCACCAACAATACTCACATATTATATAGGTTTGAGATGTTATAATGAGCTGAGTGCATAGTTTTCTCTTCCCGACCTCAGCTATATATACTGTACTGTAGATAGTTGCTTCATTACCACCATCTCAGTGTCCCTGTAATACCAGTAAATAGACGAACACACAATCTCATGTGAATAGTAATGAAGTACAATAACTTATAAATGATCTTGACGGAGGTACAGTAAGTAGTTCAATGGATGCGTGAAGGAAAGTATGACTCGCTTTGTCTTCACTGAGTTTGCTGACGTGTTTCACGTTTTCATCCCATTGTGTCGCATATCTAAGCACGAAATCGTTAACATGCTTTTTTTATTAGTGATTTTACAGGCTACGTGTGATAACAAGTTTAGTATGGGTGGGGATTTCCTGACTTATTTCTCCCTTTGTAAAGCAACTGGATCTTGTAGTTGTTTGCTTGCACAACTATTATTGCGATTGTGACTGCCCTTGTTACCTTGTATGTATAATCAATCACCTGGTACTGACAGCTAAGAATTAAGAGCCTGACTGATGGTATACTTAAGTACTGTGTGAAAGAGAAAACCTTAGACTAGCTGTGTGTGTGTGTGTGTGTGTAAGATGATACCAGGAGAGAGACATATCATTTATAAAATACTATTTATATTCCTATACTCATATCATTATTTTGACATTGACACAAAGAAAAGGTGATAGAAAACTTAATTACAAAACAAATCCGCCCTTATTATTTTCTAATTATTAACACAAATCTTGCGGTTAATATGCCGATAAAAAGAGTATGCAAGTATCAGAAATGTAAATAGGGTTAAATAGGGTATATTATTTATGTATAGTTTTTCACAAAATTTTCCTCCCTATATACTTCAGCCCTTCAGTACCTCACTATATAAAGTATCAATCATATACTGTACTGTACATTTGATAATAAATATACAGTCCTGTACTTTAATGCATTGCTTGGATTTCATATATACTGAATATTAATTAGGCAGTACACAATTCATAATAATATTAATAGTATAGTAATAAAGAAATGCTACCTAAAACTCCAGCTAAGCATCGATCAACTGGTTGTCTCATTGTCTCTTGTTTATTGAATGTCAAATAGTTTAGGTATCCTCACTCCAACTATGACTGAAAGATAATGGGAGAGATTTGTTATGGCATCTTGGGGTATCACGTTAATTAGCCTTTCATATCCTCAGGCTACTCTTTCTTCTAGAATAGGCCCACAGACCAGACTTTAAAATGCATTATAACAACAAATGAAAGAGGCACTCAAACTGTTAAAAAGACATTCGGTACTGTAATGTGATTTCATAACTTTCTTATGCATTATTCATTCTGTACCACATGATAGTTATTAAACAGAAATGAAATTATGGGCAGTTTCTTGTCGAGACTCGAATCGTGGAAGAAAAGACGGAAAGCAATATTAATGACACAATAGTCACCACTTGAAATTTTCACAGAGTTTTGTTCTTGATAGAACTGGACCCAGGATGCCACAACAAAACTAGCCCTAAGACATAATTATGTATAGCTGCCAATGCAAAAACCACACCCACCCTCAATCTCCCTCGTTTCTCTTTCTATTCTTAAAATGTAAACTTTTCTATTCTGTAATAAAAAGTGTACGAGTGTTGTCACTTAGTTGTTTTCATGCCTTGATTGTAGGGTACATATGATAATTATAATATTGAAATGAGTATTTTTCCCCACAGCAAGGAGTTCCAAAATGCACAACACTTGCACTGTGTAGTAGAGAAGCCATTCAGCCATTCATTAGGTAAGTATACTCTGTAAGTACTGCTCCTTCTATGATGGGTGTCTTAGAGCCAACTCTTCCACCTTGAGGGTCTGTGCTTGCCAAACTAGCTGGATTTTTCACATGGGTTACCTATAACATCCTTATCTTACCCAGGGGTAGTAGACTGGTTGGTTTGGTTGGGCAGCATGGGGGCTGGTAGAACCATGGTGCCACACTATACTACCTTAATAGTACAGTATTTTCATTGGAGATGGACATGCAGTAAATTCAGACATCTTTCCATGAAGAGATTAAATTCTCCATTATACTGTATTGGAAAACCTTGTTTGGGTTCATTAGTTCAGTTTTCTCTAATGGAATACTGAATTATTACATGAAATAATATAAGGACAGGACTTCCCTAAAATCCTTGTGCGTTTTGAAAGTGCTAAACTCGTGATGGTATATTGGAGAGTTACAGAGTCAACCAAACTGTCATGAAACAGATCACTGATTAGTCACATTGAGGCGATTTGTTTCCTGGGATAGGTTGGAGGAATTAGTAGCCCTCCAATTTACCAAGAGATTTTCTCCCAAATCTTTCATAATTTAAATTTACACAAGGAATTTCTGGACACCCTGTATCAAGTAGTAGTTTAACAAGTTTTTTCTGACAGCTTTTCAAGGTCACTTTGCAATGCTATGATTATTATATTGGAGGGATTGAGGTGGAGTTTGACATCCTATAGTCAAACTCACAGGTTAAGGCCGGTCTGGCAATTAGGAATTTCCGGTGTGCTGCCACGTCTGTTGCTGACCACTAAGAGGCCTACAAATCTCTCTCTCTTATTCCTGTTACTAAGTGTTAAATGAATAGGTTAAACATACTCAGTTATATAATAAAGTAATTTACATTTATGTGACAATGTTTTTGCTGGAAAATCAATTACCGAGTTTATTTTTCATCAAGTTTGGCAACACAGCATATGCTGCATTGCCAGTTGTACCCTCACGTGGAGTGAGGGGGGATGGTGCGTTTGACATGTCAAGCTATTTATAGGCCTCCTCTTGGTTGTGAACAAAAGAAGTGGCAACACAGCGGAAATTCCTAGCGGATTAGTGACCCAGCCAGACCGGCCTTAACCTGTGAGTTTGACTATAATAGCATTTTTATTTGAACCCTACACCCTTTCAGGTATCCATAAGTTTAATGCAACACCTGGTGGGATTATAAAATAAATGATTCTTTTTTATATATATTACATATTTATTTTTTCCTCTACATATATAATTTTCCTGTTCACTTTTGTTTTTTCTTTCCTTCTTGCTGAACTTCTTTATCTTCCTTCAGTTCTCCACCATTATGAGTGCTAGTGAGTGTCCTCTGTCTTTTCTTCAGTTCTCCTCTTTTGCTTCCTTCTTGTGATGCTAGTTGAGCTCCTCTTCACTTTTGTCACTGCAGACCTGAAAGACATTGATTTAAGGTTAATCTTAAGGCATTTAACTCTTTGGTATAGATTGCATCCAGGGTTTAAACATCTACAGGCAGTGTTGCTTTCCACAACCTTAAATACCAAACTTCACAAGTGGTAAGTTAGAGCTCCCTACCAACTGAGAGGCACTTTTGGATTGTAGAAAGCAACACTGCTTGTAGATATCTCTAAACCCTGGATGCAATCTGTATGAATCTAAGAGCTAACATGCCAGACAGGATGTCCAAAAATTATGTGTTGAACAGATTACCTTTAATGAACATGTAAAGTTATTCAGATAATTTATGGACACCCTGTATATATTCAGGTAAAATACAGAGTGCCAGGAAAAGTAGATACCTATCCAAGCATCATTAAGGGGGTAGTACACTTTTGGTAAATCTGGATTAACTGATTTCTCCAACCTATTCCAAGCAACAGACTACCATTATTTGTGTAAAATAAGTCCCGTTTCCTGGCATACTTTGGAGGAACAGAGGAGCTCTAATGTACCAAAAGTATACTACATCATTATTTATGACTTGTATTGAGGAGAGAGTTATGTCCATTCCAATAATTATGAGCTTGGAGATGGATACCAGTATGTGCATAGCTGAACTGTAGTGAACAAAAGTTCGTTCCCTCAGCCAGTCACAATGACTGAATTCTGTGGTTCAAAAAACTAAACACATTTTGCTAACCATCATCTTTTGTTTAGTTGTTTGAACAACAAGTACTTCAGTTATATTATTGTTGGCTGAGGGAACAAATTCAAATATTTGAGCAAAATATAAAAATTACAGATCACTTTTGTCATGAGTGCAAATTTCTAAACCCAAGCTGCATAAATTACCTTATACAAACACAGAGAAAATAATGTAGCTCCATAAACACTCACAGTAACTATTAATGCTTGTACTGTTGCTGTAGAATCATAGATGAAAGGAAGGATGAACACATTGGCCAACAATCACCGTAGGTTTGTATGCTTCTTGTAGAACTGGACTCTGCATCTCTGCAACATAATACAAGCCAGATAATGTGGGTGCCATAAAAAATGAAGGAATATTTATGAGGAGTGTAACATGTCCATTTTGAATTAGATGGTTTTGGGGCTGAGGGCTAGAAGTATTCTATTACAGAAAAAAATTTAAAACTTATCATTACAATTACTATCTGTATGTGTCTGAAATGGACTGTAAAACCACGCTGTCATACTTCAAGAATGAAGGAGAAAGAACTTATGGGGTTGAATGGAATGAGAATAGTGGAAAAACACCCAAAAAGAAACCAAAACATACCTGCAGAGAAAATGACAGAATATTCAAATTAAGTTCTGGAGTAACACTGGAACAATCTTCAGGGTACTGTATTAACTACACAAGTCTTGAAGTGTCTCTCCTTTCAATTCTTCAACCGTCCCTCTTTTCCTTCTATTTTCTTTTTGCTTGCTGTCACACCTCTCATCCTACAGGGTCTTCCAGGCCTCTAAGCAGTCTTCCAGCATCCTCAATTCAATGTGTCCATCCTGAGAATTAATAAAAGGTTAGTGTCCCAGTTGGGATGCACTGTGCTCTATAAGCTCTTGTTTACACACATACTATTTGAGACTTCATAAATAATAAACTAATCAGAAGGATAGCATGATTTGCAATGTGTGTTCACTGATTCTGTCCCAAAACGATTGCAACTGGTTAACCCAAAATAAACGTTTTCTAGGGTCTAACTTCTAACAAGTAATTATGACATTGCCAAGGTGTGGTTATGATGACCCTGTGATTACATAATGTTTTTGGCACTGACTCTATATATATATATATATATATATATATATATAAAAAAAAAGGAAAGAAAAGAAAAACAAAATATAGAAATGAAAATTTTTGGCATTGACTCTATATATATACAAAAAAAGGAAAGAAAAGAAAGACAAAATATAAAAATGAAAATTATATGGATTTTGGACCTTAGATTAGCCTAAGTAACTGGTATTAAAAAAAAATGCAAGAAAAAAAATATTTAGATTTTGGAACTCCTTTTTTAATAAAAAATGCAAATACTGTATATATCAACTATCAAAACTACCACACATACAGACCACCTACACTGAAACCAAAGTCCTCAAAATCAAGGATCATCTTGACATGAGAGGCACACAAACCCACACCACCCACTACACTACATGGCACAACACCATAAGAGGCTGGATGGAGCCATTGCGGATGCCTGTCCAGGATGCAACACAGCACCCCATACTATTAAACATATTATTGAATACTGCAATACACACAACCACACTCACCTACAACACAACATACACTCTCTGAGGGTACTGTGGGAAAGCCCGGTTCAGGCCATGGCCTTCCTCAGGAGCTCGGGGCTGCTTGGCCAGACAGTTTGAGGAACTTCAACAACAACTATCAGAAAATTTAACAAACTCTCTACTATATATTATAATTTATTTAAAAATTGATGAGAAAAAAACAAGTGTGGAAGAATTGAAAGGATGGATAGAACTGAAAGAAATTACAAGAAAGAAAAAGAAAAGAAGCAAGAGATGGAAATTAAATAAACAAAAAGAAATAACGTGTTATAACCTGTTCAATGTCCCTCCTTGGTCTTCCATTGGGATTCTTTGTCCTCTACTTGGCCACCTCACACCTCCATTGGTTAAGTTAGGTCATCACTGGTCCTCAAAAAAAATAATAAATAAGATTAATAAATACATAATTATAATAAATGGATAATTATCAATTTTTTTTAACAACACTTGGATTTCCTAAAAAAAAAAATATATATATTAAATCAATAAATCAGTTCATTATTATTGTTTCCGAATACCAGGAAATTTTCAGCAAACTAATATTATTAACTCGATGTGTAGATTACAAAATATGCCGTATTTTAATATTTATTCTTTACTTTGGATCTTAATAATAAAAATTGTACAAATTTATAAATATATGTACTGTATATATTTTGTATATACTGTACAGTATATATTTTGTATATACTGTACAGTATATATTTTGTATATACTACACAGTACAGTATATGTATATAACAGTATAAAGGAATTAAAAATAAGGAATGAACAAAGGAAAAATTATATGAAATAATGAACTGCCCGAACTTACAGTTGGAGTTAATATTTAGAGGGATGTCTGTCCCCTGCTTGTTGATGGTCATTGGTCCAACACACTGAAACCAAAATAAAAATAATTTAAAAATGGGTTCATTACTTAGGGACTGTACTTGGAGTGCCTTAATTTTTCCAAAATATGCCAGTAAACAGGGCCAGAATAACAAACAAAAATAGTGGTATATAGTCTACGGTAAAAATTTACAATACCGCCTCCAAGTTTTTTTTTTTTTTTTTTTGGTGAAATGTTTTACAGCCACTCTAACCAACCTGACCTAACCTAACAACCTTCGGTCCTAACCCTGACAACCTTCGGTCCTAACCTTAACAACCTTCATTCCTAACCTTAACAACCTTCGGTCCTAACCCTAACAACCTTCGGTCCTAACCCTAACAACCTTCAGTCCTAACCCTAACAACCTTCTAGAACATCAGCGCGCGGTGCATACATGAAATTTTATATTGTGACGAAACCAAATACGAGCACCAACTAAACCTTCATGACGGTATTGTATATATAATTATCTATTATGTTTGCATACTGACATTAAAATGTATTTGGAGGCGTGCTTATATACTAATACAACATTCTTTATTGTGTTTTTTATTTATCTGTGTTATTTCCATCACAAATGAGTGTTTTTGAAGATATCATTCCCCCCTACCAATCTCCGAAATCATTCATTTTCACCAGATTTGAACTACAGATTTGGGTATTTATCTACACTATAGCTGTTTTGTAGCAGTGTTGCCTGATCCAGCAATGTCCCAGTATTTTGCCCCGGTCAGTTCCTGGTACTTTATCACAGTTATTTCCCGGTAGTCTGCGGTCTGGGTTAAGTCCCGGTAGTCTGCCCAGGTTAGGTCCCGGTAGTCACACTAAATCCTTTTAGGAAATAATTTGTTTTCCAGTGAAATCCTGTTGTGGCAACTTGTAAAAATTTACCAAATATAAACACTGGTAATAGTAAAATTTTCGAAATTGAGTTGTGGCAACTTGTAAAAATATTCCAAACAATGTAACGTATTAAATATAATTAGGTAGATCTGACCTGACCTGACCTAGATCACAGCAGACTACCAGGACCTAATCTGGGCAAACTAACGGGACCTAACTGTGGTAAACTAACGGGACCTAAGCGACTGTTGCAACACTCCTAACTATAAAAGGTCTGCTTGACATCATACACCTAACGTCACCTTTACAATTTCCCATTTGGTCTCAATAATTCCGTGTTTCACTCTTGATAATTGACGGTCTTTTTGGTATTTCGTCAGGTAGAAATTTCATTGTTTACTTTTGAACAATCTTTATATAATATCTTGGAAATGCCATAGAATAAAATAGTCTTAGAATGGTCTAAATTAGTGGGTAATGAAGGTAGAAAAACCGTACTCAATAACGATAATTCTTTCAATATTTACCAAAATAACAATTATTTACTTACCTTCACCATTTTATCTGGAATTATGAGGTTGAATGTGTGCTGGTATTACTAGTGTTGGTCCTCGTGGTGTTATATGAGCTGGACAATAAGGCAAACACTGGGAAATATGGAAAAATAAAAGCTGGTGTTGTAATGTAGTGGAGGTGATCAGGATGACAGACAGTGTTGCCAGGTCTGCTTGACGTCATACCCCTAAGGCCCTAACGTCACCTTTACAATTTCCCAATTGGTCTCAATAATTCCCTGTTTTACTCTTGAAAATTGACGGACCTTTGGGTATTTCGTTAGGTAGAAATTTCATTGTTTACTTTTGAACAATCTTTATATAATTTTCCAGTATAGACTTCATAATTACCTAAAACAGAGATTTTCCCTGTACCTGGCAACATTGAAGACAGAGATGATTCTACCACGGTAGTCATTATTAATAATACCGTGGGAACAGTGTTGGCCGAGTTAGATGTTTTTTTGTAAAATCTTCCCCGCGATAATTACTGATACATCGTACGTCTGTACTTTAAGATGTGTACTTTAAGGGTTTTATTTTTTATGTTACAAAATATGTTATCACTTATACCAAAATGTTGTAACGCCCTACGTTTCGTTATGATTCTGTAAAATTACCCTACGCCCTACAGACAAGGATTTGAGGTCGAAATGCCCTACATATAGGGCGATTACCCTACGGTTGGCAACACTGGTGTCCACCGAAACTGTAGTCAGTGGGTTTTCTTCTCGTGACAATCACGCCAGTGGTTCCTCCAGCCTGGAGCAGTATATAGGCCTATATATCTATCTATATACACAAACAATTTTATTTTTTACAGCTATGATGTTCAGATTTAGCTTATTTACATTGAACTTACAAATTCCTGAAAAAATGTTCATAATTCGAACATTTGCATGGTAGGGTGACAAGACTTTCGGACCACCCTGTACACTCTGATGCCATTATTCCAAGGCATCATACAACGATACGATATATATATATATATATAACCAACCTATCACTGGGCCTGTAAATCATGAGCCGAGTGAGTGGCGCTGTGGGTTGCAGTGGTTATATTAAATTATTAATGGGTTGATAATGGAGGAGCTTACAGCACGAAAAGTCAAATTAGTGGAAATGGCGAGCAAGGATGTTGAAATATTTGTCCAGTATGTTATAAACTAATTATAAAGTTGTAGTATCAACAAAATAACATTGCCAGATGACTTAATAGCCTCGATCCCTGTAGGTTATAATTTATTGTACTGTACAGGTACAGAGAAAATAATTTGGACAAGGATAAATAAAACCGCACACATTATCACTTGTTAGCTATTATATTTCATTACTCAATTTACAGGATCTACTTCTCTCTTTTTTAAAGCTTAATTTCTCGTCGACCAGGTTGGACATTCGTAGGTGGCTCTTTATAGTACTGTAACTTTTTACCCTCAGGCCTCAGCTCATTGGCTCACGTTTCTCTACACTCTTCATGACTCTGCTGCCCTTTAATTAAATTGGCTTTAATATGTTTATGTGTCATGGGCGGCGTATACGTATAGACCTCTGCTGAACCACTTAATTATTATTCTTTGTTCCTTGTCATTTGTGGAAGACTTATACTAGGCTGGTCATCGCAATAATCTTAACACTCAGTCATTATAGTTTATATATAGTAAACATCAGTGGCAAAATACTGTAGCCTATAATAGCCTACTGTATATGTGCATCAAGTTAACTGTATCAATTAGTTTTATCTGTATACATTAATTAGGTTTATCAAGAACCAGTCACTATGCAGATGTACAGTACAGTACAGTACTTCAACAAGTTTTTCCCAGTGATAACAAGTTAAAATTCATTTTTATAAATCTCCTCATGTCTGAAAGATAATTTCATTGCTCTGAGTATACATAAGCATTAATGAACGAACATTTAACCACAAAGCAGATTTCACCGACCATTTCGGTCAAATTTTCACCTCATTTATACAAAGGTGTGATCTTTGTGAATACCCACCCATAGAAACTTCCCACTCGAAATGGAAGCTGTGGAAGGTTTACAATTGAAAAAGTAGACACTGCCTGGATGAATGCATTATTACTATGGCAAATCACAGCTCCCCCATGTTACCGAAGCAAATATTGTTCAGTGTGGAGTAGGACACTTTAAAGATTTTTTTTGCTAGGCAAGGAATCAACTGGAGTTACATCAGTTTGTTTATATATATATATTTATATATTTTTGGCAGTGGTGTTGATTATACATTAATGAGCTTATTACGGCTTTATTGCTATTAAGTACATGTTTGGCTCAATGAGTTGCCTTAACTATCACACTATTGTAGCCATTTGAGGAATAATTTTATCAGTACATTATTGTTGGCTACTAATTCCTCCACACTATGCCATGAAACAGCCTTCCACACTATGGGAGCTGTTTTGTGGTACAGTTTGGAGGAATTAGTTGCCCACATTTACTTGGCTAACAAAATCTTTTCCCCATTAACCGTAGTGTACAGTATTTTATCACTTTCACTTGTGTTTTACCCAATGTGAGGCACTTGCTAGAAAAAGTTATTACCTACTGGTAGGAATGCAAATGAAGCAGATAAGTGAAGGTGCTGGAGCTTACCCGACCAAACTACAGTACACCTTATTGTGACTACGGAACAACTGCCAAGTTATTATGATTGTAATGAAAATGCACCAATTCTCTTCTATGTAATATCACCTTAGATACATAATTATTTTGTGTACATTCCAGTGTTTCTAAATTGCAGATAAGTACCTAGGTGTGTAAATATTGTGTGTAATTTGTCTTAGATTGCATTATATTTACTGAAAAGGCAAAAGATTAAAGTGGGAACTAGTACATTTTCACCATATTAAAAAATATGGAGTATAGGTTAATTACCTTAAACCATTATAGTTGATCCTTCTCTATTTGAAGTGGTAGTAACCTCTCTTAAATATATTTATATATATATTTATTTATACTATGAGTTTATAGTACATGAACCTAACTTTCCTTACTGCATTTGACACCTTATTTGGTCTTATACACATTGTACACAGCATAAATCTAACCCAATATGGAGGCTTAGTATTACAATTTCTTACAGAGATACTCTTTGGATGGTAAATTGGAAGGATACTGATTCCTCCAAACTATGCCATGATACAATATATCCCTTATTAGTAACAATGAGGTCATCTATTATCTGGCACAGAAATCAGCAGCTCTTTAATTCACCACCTAAAGAGTCTCCCTCTTAACACAGTACTCCACCAACGCAAGTAAAAGATACGGTAACTGTTATTTCCACAGCAAAACACCCCCCAAAGAACACAATATTGCTCAAAGTACAAAACATGTGGAGGTAGCAAGGAGTACACAGTATGGGGACAGTTATTACACACACCAATGCCAAGTTTGAGCTTCTTCTGCGGCCGATGTTGTATGTGGGATTTCATGGTCTGGGAACATAATTTTGGGGCTGTACAACCAACAAGTGATACAGTAGAGTTTGGGAGTGTGAAAACTATTAAAATGTTGTGGTTTCGTGGTCTGTGATTACTGTAGGAAATATTGGATCTCATGTACTACATTTCCTTGGTTAGTTAATTATGTTTTTGAGTTTTTGAAATATAGCAAATTTCCATGGTCATTTAATATATTTCTGAGATTTTGAAATGTTAGTGATAGCTTGTATGCGTCAAGAACATCACTACACACTCTCAGTTCACTTACAATAGTCTTTACAAACAATGAAGCTGATAGTTATAGCTTGTATGAAATAAAAATAATTTACCCCAATACAGTATAGTCCTAAGGGGGATCATTTGTTATGGGTACATTGGAGGGCAACTGATTCCTCCAAACTATGCCAAAAACCAGTCCATTACAGTATTCAAGCAGAGGATCTGTTTTCTTGCACTTTTGAGAGGGCCACATAGATTCCAAATCACCCACAACATACTTCTATACTATAATGACACCGAAAGTTTGCAACATCGGCTGCAGGAAAGCCCCAAACTGGCCTCAGTGGTTAGTTACAGTAGCACCAGAGATGTACAGAAGTGCTTCAACAACACTTCTACAACTCTCTCCTTAACACCATGACAAGTGTTTGTGTCTTATAATGAGTCCTACATCATGGGGAACGGTTGGAGAGTTAACTATAGCCTCCACTTCAAACACAAGCACATCCTCCTCACCAAAGTCAAATTTGGATTGCATGCCTGGTGAGGACCTGTACACAAACTTCAAGGTGGCCTGTCATCTGTTGTGGGTGAACTGAAGGGCTATTGACTGACTCCTCTAAACTCTGCTACAAATCAGATACAATAGTCCCTTGATATTACGTTTGCACTACAGTACTGTAAAATATTTAACAGTTGTCATTTTACACAGACCCAGTAAATCACTTAGTAATCATGGTAGTTAATAACAGAAACCTTCCAATTTGGGACTGAGTATAAAATGAAGTGGTGGGGGTAATGAGTAAGAAAATCCTGGGAAATATATAGGGGTCTCCAACAGACTAAATGCAAAGTGAAATGATAGATACAAGTATAGTACATATTTGTTTTATATAAGAAATCAAACTGTTTCGTACTAATTTTCTCTGCATTGATTATTTGTTTTCTACCACAGTCAAGAGAAATCCATAGCCCTTCAACTCACCAAAAATGGATGAACTACCCCTATAAATATTTAACTCATGGACTGGATGGATCACCCTCTCCCTACCTACATCTATGGTAATAAACTATTGAGATAAACCTATGTTTCCTTCAGTCTGAAGTGTAACTCGTACAGTCTTAACTTCTCCGTCCTATATTATTGCTTACTATCACCTTTAAGTTTGGCATTTCACCTTCTTGGGCAAGTACATTCGCTGTTGCCAACTCAGCGCCTGTCCCTACTGGGTGACAGTTTAAATTAACAATGTTCACATGAACTTCTAGGAGAAATCAGAATATGAAGTGATAGTTTGTTAGAAAACAAACAGTCCTTCTTTTCTAAATTTTCCCAACATTAGATTTAGGCAAACCACCAAATTGGCAACAAGACATACAGTACAATACAAAGTGCAGTGAGACAGACCTTCAGGGGACTCTTGTTGGTAAAATTGGATGGTTACTGATTCTACCAGAGATCGGACAACAATAAGGTTACCAATGGTGGTTATTGTTTCACTGCATACTCTGGAGAAATCAGTAGTCCCCTAATCCACCAATGTAAGAGTTTCACCTTAAAATATCATACTGGTTCTTCTTCCTTCATCCTCCATCTCCCATCCCCAAATCAGACTGCAATGACCAGTCTTATATTTGTCTCCCCCTAGCCCTCAGCAAGTAAAATAAACAACAGAGAGAGGTAAGAAAGATCAATTTGGCTCCATCTTACAGGGCCCAGGCATTCAAGAAGAATGTCTGGAAACATAGAGAAGGGGTGATGAAAGGAAAGGAAATGTGCATGAACTAATGAAGGAGGAAATAAATACTGTAAATGTAAAGGGGAGACTTTTGAAAGAAAATTAATTAAACAAGCACACAACTATGATAGGATGAGCAGAAAATCCTTTGTGAGTGAAAGACAAGAACATCACATAAAAAAAAAAATCAGCAAAGTAAAAGCAAGTGTGGGAGACTGAGGAAGTGGTGACGTCGAGCAAAGGGTAAACTGGTACAGTACAGTACTTGGGATAATCTAATGAGAAATGTTTGACAGACATGAGAATATTGCACCCATCACAAAGCACTTGGAGGATCGAGGGAAAATATACCACTGTGATAATTATTCACTGAGGAGCTCCACCTGTCTAACATCACTGTACACAAATTAGTTGGTGTGGAGATGAACCTATTTGGGAAGTCTTAAAAAATATTAAGTACAATACAGTACAGCTTTTAAAGAAGTACAATATTTTGATTAAAAACATTTGTCATATACAATAATATGGCCATTAAAAAACTAGTACAGTACAATATTATAGTGCTCAGTACTTGCACATGTTTAAAGATATTCACAAAATGCATGAGAGACGTTCACAAGATACCAACAAGAGTTAGTGTTTTGAGGAGATAAAAATTGCAACACTGGGCCATTTGCAAGTAAAGTAAAGGTGCAAGCAATGATGATGATAATGACTGGATGAATGGAAGGAAGCAAAGAAGGACAATTTGGCTACAGTTTTCCGGGCTTGGCTCCTCACAAGACTGGATACATGTAAATAGAAAGAACGTTAATAATAAATTTCCACGAAATAAAAGAAGGAAGGAGAAATATATGTCACATAATACAAAGCTTATGGAAAGAAAATGCTGATAATCAAACAGACAGTACAAAAAAAATGAGATTTTAGATGGAGTGAAAAACACAAAACTTCACACACACAGCTAACCAATGAAGAGAAACTAAATGTGGGGAGGTGGGCTGGAACACTGTGTAGGGATTTAAAGCAATGATGTATTATGAACACTACTGTAGTCTATTAGGAGGGCAGTCATGTCATTCAACCAGGTAGTAATATCTCTTTGCATAATTTTCTCAAGGTCATGTTATCACCTGGCCCACAGCATCTCTGCAGATATATATTCATCCAGTCATGTCATCAAGTAACCCACATATGTTTCGAGTCACTATAGAGAGTTCAGTACAGTATATGGATGGATGGACTGGACTTCATACAAAATGCAAGAGATATTGTATAGAACTCAAAAATCTTTTACCTGTGTTTATCCCCCACCCTGCATAATACACCACTGACTTTCCTCCCAAATGGCCCACTGCACTACCACCACCATTATCACTCCTTTTCCACCTCAATATTACAAAGTCTGAGTGTTACATGTACCAGCACACACTAGTTCTATTTCTTCACTCCAGCATTACCATCCCAGTCCCATACAGTACAGTACTGTACACATTGAAAGGGATACTCTTTTGATGGTAACTTGGAGAGCCACTGATTCCTCCAAACTAGACCATAAAACAAACCACTCTATGGAATATCTGCTTGATGGCATAATGAGGGGGAATCAACACACCCCAATTCACTCAAGGAACCTGTGTTGCTGATGGAGGAGTGAAGATTGCTGATTCCACCAAACTCACCTAGAAACAAACACACTGCCTCAGTACAGTCTGAGTCAATTTGTTTCCTGGCATAGTTTGGAGGGCTCACTAACTTCTTATTTACCAAACTGCAATAGCACAGGCCCTTATTCAGCTTCATCTACTTCATTCCACTCAATCATCATTATTATTATCATCATCAATTATTTCAGCAGCTCAATAATTCATACAAAGGAAGATGGCACTGGAAAAATACATAATGTTGATTGAATACAGCTTTAGTGAACAACAAGGGGAATTGAGTGAATGATGCTGTCGGTGAGGCATAAAAAACAGACCTGTTGATTTAGAAAATTCTGTTGGTTACTGTATTTATCATCCATCAGTCAGGAAATTAACAGTCTATAGTGGTTAATCGTAGGGAAAAACACACATAATGTAACTTCAAAACAGATGTACTGCTCGAGAGTAAATGTACAGTACAGGACGGTACTGTACTGTACAACATTAAGAATAATTCACGTATTTTGGGGTTACAGTACGTGACTGGAATTTTCCTTACCATTCTACATTCAGGATATTGCAAATTTCAAATCCATAGTATAGTAGTTATAATAATATATTCGTTGTTCCCCAGCAGTCAGTCAGCAAAGAGTCTAAACATCTAACTTGGCACTGATGCTCTAATGAATAATTATCAAAGTGTAGCAGAGTTTGAGGGTAGAGTAAAATACACATGTCATCACCTCTCCTCTCTTGGGCAGTTATTAAATTATTATTATTATTATCATTATCATTATTATTAATAATATTATACTCTTTTTAAAGGGGGCTATAATAAATTGTCAATAAACTGGGGGATACAGATGCCACCAAACTGCACCACAAAACAAAACAAGAGCACCTAGACTGAAGCAGCAAAGTTCCTGGTATAGTTTGGAGGATTAAATAGCCTCCAGTTTGCCCACAAAACATTACTCCTCCCTTAAAACTTTGTAGTAATACCATAACTTATATATTACATCACTCTTACAGAAAAAAAAATCATTATCAAGTAACTAAAAACCAACATTTATTATTTCCTATTAAAACTGGACAGCACATTTTTTTTACAACTGACTTTCACGGCTTATTAAATAATATAGAGTACAATAATTAATAATGATGTCACATTACAAACTTTTATGACTCAAGCAAAGAGTTATCTACAAAATTAAAATAAAGCCAACAATACCAGGACATTCTGTATGGGGGCAAGGTGTGACAGAGGGAACGGAAGGGAAGGGAAGTGAAGGGAAGGGAAGGAGAGATCAGATGGTCAAACCTTTGTTCCTCCCTTCCCTACCCTCCTATCTATTTTTCCTTTCCCTTTCATTCCCTTGCCATCCTATCCTATCTGTTATGTCCTGTGAGTTGAGGCTCCATTACGCATTACCCTAAAATATTATCAAGACCAGAGGGAGAAACAGACCCACAAACAAGATATATAACTCAGTAAAATAACATCTCCACGGTAACTAAACAAAATAGAACTGTACATCATCATTGTCTCTTTCTATATACAGTACACGCATAGTGACCCAGCCACACACACACACACACACACACGTGCGCATGTAACAGAGTGGCCAGAATCAGAATTAAGTTACGTAAGAAAAGCATTAAATAACAAGAACAAAATAAAAAAAATATTGCATGAGGCCATAACCCTTATATTGTTCCTTCTCAACAAGGAAGACGAGCATTGCAGTTGACACGCCCGCCTCGG
Organism: Petrolisthes manimaculis; assembly: GCA_034508575.1. NCBI lineage: Eukaryota > Metazoa > Arthropoda > Malacostraca > Decapoda > Porcellanidae > Petrolisthes > Petrolisthes manimaculis. The sequence goes on along the minus strand of JAWZYT010000200.1, from coordinate 29,365 downwards.
TCCCCCTCGACTCCTCCCACACCAAGAATGAGCGTTGCCGCACCACATTCCTAGTCAAAGCTGATAAACTTACTTGTGGAAAATTTGGCCACATGCAAGAATATCATTGATGTTGACAACTGGGTGGTACCAGTAAGACTACTCAACAAACATAGTACAGAGCCATCGTACCTGTGTCACCCCATCATCAACACCATCACTGTTCTTGCACTCGACCCATTGTTAAACATCCTGGAAGCCTGTACAGTACTTCAACCTGAGGGATTTACATGTGGAATAATGTCATAATTCCTGTAAGACTGTACATTATTTCTACCTTGTAAACTTAAGGACGGGCCTTTGAAACGACTCTGTATACTGCTGACTACAGTGTACAGTACTGTAGTATGTTATTCCACCAGCTAGTCATCAGTTGGATGTTTAAATATCAGCATGGCTTGAGAGACCAGAAATATTGTCACCACTGATAAGTCGAGGTGACCGAGGCAGTACGGTACGTGGCATTAGCGGACGGCCACAGCACTCGACCCGAACCCCCTCCTCCCCTCTCAGTCGGCCTCAATCGACACACACGGTGATCTCCACGGCCCCGACACTCTCATGATAGGGGCTTTCGCAGACTAGCACAGGACGTCCTTATATATATACATACATCATCACCAACATGTGCAACAGACAACCAATATAAAAATAATAATGGATGGATGGACCGGTGGCAGAATGAGGCCTTAATGTGAGAGGGTTGGGTGGATGGGGATGGGGGGGGAGTACTGCAGTAGCTATTAATAGAACCTTTGTGTTGCATAGCTGCGGTAGGTACGGACTGGAGGTACACGTTAGTAGGCTGCGCTCACGTTGCCTTCCCTCTGATCGTCCACACATCCAGCAAACACAAACACACCCGCCGATGAGAATCCTATGGGCCATATGCAAAAAATTGGTGGTGTTGATGATGGCATGGTACCGGAATGATGGCTCCATATACACACTACAGAATCATTGTACCAGTACCCACACCTTCATCAACACTAGATATTCTTGCATACGGCTTTATGTTTAACAGTTCTTGTAAATGCTCTGTTATTGCTGTAATCACATTCTGGTTCCATTCTTGTGATGTTCTGTTGAGACTACTTCAGAAGGTCTCTTTTATAACATTCCAACTTTGGGAACATGAATAAGTGAACTGAGGACAAAGAACTGTTCTTGTAAAGTTCCGCTACAACTCTTCCTATTCTAGTTCTCTCTAACACAGCAGTCCAGAGAACATATATTAGGAAGAAAGAGGTATTGTATAATACAATACAGTACAACAATGCAAATCAAACAAGTACAGTACTGTACCAGGCCATAAAGAGCATTTGGTACTAAGATGGTACAAGAAATTGGACAATAAGAGGAGACCAGTATATGGAACTAAACAAGAACATAATGGAAGAGGTATAAAATACTAACTGTACAGTATTGTGTTGTGTTTGCTGGATATACGACACGTCATTGGTCGAAAGGCTCTATGTACAGTACACTGCTGTTGAGCAGAAATATTACATCTTGTGACCACACCTCTCCACTGGAACACAAACTTTTATTGTCCTCTGTCATATATCACCATTATTATAATAATTATCATTAATATTATTATTATTACCATTATTATTATCATTATTATCATTATTATTATTATTATTATTATTGCCGTCTTCTTCTACACTGACTGGCTCTAGTCAGCATTAACAAGCTAGAGGATAATAGTGTTCTAAAAACCTCTTGCACAGTGACTCAGCTAATTATATTATTATTGCTTGCTTATAATTTATGATGTGGGTAGCCAGACCTTCCCTCACACTCCAGCAGTAAGGCTCTTACACTTAGCGCCATTTTGTATGTCTAGGTAACCAACTTGTCTGTTTACTTTGAACTACAGTACAGTACTGGACCTAACAAGATTCAACGATAATAAGCTTACAATAAACTACTCCAAGTAATAAAGACAAGCACTCACAATTAAAATATACACTGATCCCCAAACTGTATGATTCATCCATAACTTTGTGGAAAATATTCACTGATAAACAATACAGTATAAGCTTAACAAATAACACTAATTTTATGTTGCATCGTTTACAACTTCGTTGCATAGTTTGCTTAGGTAATTAATTCTCTACTGATACATACAGTATAGAGATTCTATACAAAGGATGAAACCAACCTCTTAGCACTACACGCACCATTTGGTGTAAACAATTGATGAGTATTCAAATCCTACGCAGAAATGAAGTTTTGTGCTTGGCTTGTGTGCAGGTGACACAATGAGTCTTCCTTAATATCAACTTACTTTAACTTGTGCTACAAGAAAGCACCCATTACTCTTGTTATCAATACAATACAGTACATATAAGTGAAGGAATTACTTGTGGGCAAATTGAGAGCCAAATTATATAGCCCTCCAAACTCTACCATAAATCCCCCCCCCCCCAAACTGTTGTCTCATATGGAGGGATTCTGTTTCATGTCAGTGTTTGGGAGGAATCAGCATCTCTCCAGTTTCCCACAAGAGATTACTCCCCTTACAGTACAAGCTTTGGCAGGAAACCACAACCACTGAGGCTGGAAGATGCTCAACAAATAAACAAGAACAATAATAACAGGTAAATACAATACAGTATCAAGGGAGGGGCTGAGGTTAATGTTGTCAGTGGATGGACCCTTCCAAGCAGTGCCGTACAACAAACATGTTTATTCCTTCCGTTTGACTGTCAACTTTGGGAATGACAACAGTCAGAAGAAATAATCACACCCCATTCACAACATTATTCTCAAATTTCACCATCATAACAGAGACGTCAAAACGTTAGACCACAACTGTACAAGAGAACAGTGCAACAAAGGAGGCAGTACTGTATGTAGGAAATGACATGAAGTAGGCAATTGAGACAACAGGTAAGATTCACAGATGCTGTGCTGTTAAACTTCTGTGACACCATTAATTATTTTAACTTTTTCAACGCCCATCCCAACTCATGACATTTATTGCATATGACACTAAAGTGAGTAATGAGTTGCAGAAACCTGTGAAGAGATTTGATGGTTTACATTAAAGGACTGAATGTAAAATGAAGCGATAGACAAAATCTTTATTCTTATTTTATCATGGTTCGACTGTAAGGGCTTACTTTGTAAAATCTATATATAGTGCATTATTTCCTACCGCTCACCCCCATTGCCTGCCTCTTGACATATCCTGCTAGTGGTCTTAAGTGTTGGTTGTTTTACACACACACACATACATACATCTCTGGCGGTGAGGAAGGGATGCAGTACCAGGCACAAACAACTTTTCTACACTCACAAGACTTCTCAACAGTAATTAAAGCTTCATGCTGGGAGATAATATATAAATAAATAAATGTCAAAAGTACAAAATAAATCTGCAAACAAACAAACAAACACACACACACTCACACCTAAAGTGAAACTGAAAAGGTAAGGCAGCGATGGCTAAGACAAGGTTATTATTTTGAAGTAAACATTAACATCTAAACTGCAACAAAATATCTGAGGTTGTGAAGGGATGGAAAGACAACAATTAAATAAAGAAAAATATTATCCACAATAATAATTGTATGGCATTTTCTGTGTGGCATAGAAGGGGACATAACAAAGAAGCAGCCACATAAAATATAATATTGAGCCAATTATATAACAGGCCCTTAGATAACATGCAACTCAAAATATCAAGTTGGTAATCAACTGTACATTATGTTGAAATGGTTATTAAGAAGGGCAATAAAATTCTCTACTATGTTTTGTTATCTCCCACACCAAACATGCAAAATATAAGGACTTTCACTGGTTAGTTTTTTTCTGGCCAAAGTTAAATATCATTAAACATGGTTGCAATGTCATGAATCCTTGGACAATCATGGTTGGCTGTCACGTTATAATTTTTCCACAACTTTATTGTCATGTTTTGAACCTTAGACAAATTAATGTGTCTGGTCCTTCAAAGGGGATAATTTGTTTTGGACAAAATGCAGGGCTACCGATTCCTCCAATCTATGCAAGAAAACATAGCATCTCAGTATTGTATATGAGAAAGGAATCTGTTTCATAGCTCTGATTAGAGGAACTGCGTAGAGGTCTAATTCACCCACACTGAACGTCCCCATTAACCGAACTCTCGACATGAAGAGCGACGAGCCACGATGAAGTGTCCTGAGTAACTTGAGTCATGGGCTAAGGTATCTTCCCTCATCCCCATCGCTAGTAACCTGCTTCCTTTTCAAACACATTCTTTTTTATGTATGGAAACATCTCAACTAGGACTTAAATTCTACCAAGGCCGACATTCAAGCACTGTGACAGAACAACTCTCGCCTCAAACACCCAAGTTGGACATGGTCTGACATTTTTTTAATTGTTGGAACCATTACAACGAACCACAGAGTAGATAGGTTTCTAAACATGTACATAAATAGTGGAGACTGACTTCAGTTATTTTGCTCTTCCAAACACTTAAAAAAATGTCCGTGTGTAGTGACCTGAACTGTACAGAAACACTACCATACCATCCTTAGCACTGGCAGTGAACTTCTACTGAACACAACACAGCTGGAACAACTAACACAAGTCTTTCTTTTACTTGGTCCCAACTTGAGCCATGTTGAACTGGATGGTTTTGGTTTTGTTATTCTACAGAAACATTTCAGTCAGTGTTCACAACTCTACCTTCTGATTCCTTGCCAGTGGTAAAGATGATGTTATCAGTCACACACACACACCTCACCATTCAACTTTGGTGTCCCTACAAGGCTTGCTTGCTGCTGCAGCTGCTGCTATGTTGTTCACAAACCACAAGAATGTTGCCAAAAGACACTAACAACTACATGTGGCTCAGTAAAAATGGCCTACCTATGCACAAGAAGTCATGGATCTAAGAATCTACAGTTACCTGATGTATCACAGCATGCGTACATCTAAACTATGTATATATAGCAGGCATGTCACTCTAGGCACAGAACTAGAACACACAGAGCTAACACCACTGTTGCAGCACCCAGTGTTAACGACGAAGTGTTGGCACAAGCATGTGTGCAGGGAAACACTCCGCCTGGTGGCCGGTTCTCTCTGGCAAGGAGCTCAAACATCAAAAGATCTCTAATTGACTTTACACATGAGGTTTGGAGTCACCGGGACACAGACAATGACAATCATGGACGAGACAATGATGATAATTGCTGAGATGGCTTCATGTTGTGTCTATAAAACCACTGTACTACTAATATATCAGCATTGCCAAGCACATGAATGGTAATTTTATATATTTGCAAGTGGTCCACAGTGCCATGAGTACAACATTCTGTATACAGTACCCAATTCCCATATTGTTGAAAAGGAAACATTTATAAGACACAACAGCTGTATATTCCAATAAGTGTTGCTTCCATTTCAATAACTTGGGATTAACAATGTGTTATCAGATTCCCTCGAGCTACACTTGACATGCAGATGGACAATGGCCACTAAGAGTCATTATGAAAAGTTCCCCTCAGCTTCTATACACGACATTATCATTATTGAGAACGCTGCCACTTTCGTCCAGTGTCCCTCCACACAGCATCCCACCAGTAAACCTGGCTCCAGAGACTCTATGTTAGAATAGTCACGTGTGAGTCACTGCAGGCATTATTAACAAATGATAATATGGCTCCACAAACTTTACAATACACTCTTATAAACCACTATATTAGTCCAATGACACTATAGATTTTCCATTACAGCACATGGAGCTATTGAGCAAGATACCCCATTCATGAATGGAACCATAAGCCTGTAATTGTGAGACAAGGGAGCTTGTCAAGGGTTCCATTCTCTAGTGGGGTCACTCGGGTTACATTTAATTGCAAGGGATTGTGTGATTATTTGAGTCTTTACACAAGGAGTTTTGTAACCGTTTCCTATCACTGCCCCACCCGTGACTCTTCTTACAAAGGTTCCGCCTTCCACGTCTGGTACAGTACGTTACACCCCTAGACAAATGGACAACTTTGTTTATATTTTTTTGGCACATAAATTTGAGCTATCCCTAACTCACAGCCAGAGTGACTAGGACGTGTGAACCAGCGCTCTCTGTCGCTACTCAGCATCACTCACATAAATAGTACTGTATAACCCGGCACCGCTCTCCCTTGTCCTCTATCATCATACATACATCCTCCGTTCTCAGGCGTCCTCTAACCCTCCAAAGTTGAGCTGGAAGTCAGAGGAAGCCTTATGCTGACCAGAGGAGAGGAAAAGGTGCCCATGTGGAAACCCCTTTAGTCGGTACACAAAGTCACTAGGAGAAGTCTGCTCTCCATCCCTGCCAACGATCACTCGTGTAGTTATTACCTTGTATACTGTATTGGAAATATTTATGATATTAAGTTAAAAATTTGCTGTTTATATCTCTTTTTGTCAGATTTGCAACAGAGGGGAATTTCCATCTATTAACTAACAGTGACATGAGAAAGAGGAATGAGGAGAATAAAAGCTGGAAAAACAATTGGTGGTCAGCAATTTGAGTTCAAAATGAAGTTATGGATAGAAATGCTAATTCACGGTATATAAAGGGTCTAATGTATAAACTATAGGGTAGAAGGGATGGTGGGCACACTTTCCTGGTGACTGTACATAATATATGGCACCAAAACTCTGTGTTAACACCAAAGTATTACTATCCTCTTTACTCTTACAATGCACAACAATGAGGACAATAATCATACTTCACTCAGATCATCTTTTGTTTAAAGGAATACTCTCTTGATGGTAAATTAGAGGGCTTTAATTCCTCCAAACTATGCCATGAAACAGATCTCTCTACATAAAACCGAGTTCATCAGTTTCCTGGCACAGTTTGAAGGAGTCATGAGCCCTTAATTTCACCACCACTGAGAGATTCTCTCCTAAAAGTGTTAGACAAAAGTTGAGGGTCAGTCAGTCAATTGGTCCTGGTCATGAGGGACTGGATGATATTAAGGGGAATACTGATGAAAACACAGCGATGATTGTGTCATTCCAGGGGAGAAATTTTTCTGGTATGTAAACAAATGTACTTTAACAAATTCTGTGTCTTTTTCCGGGGCAAATTATCCCTTTTATGCAAACACATGTACTTTAACAAACACTGTATCTTTCTAGGGGTGAAATTTTTTGTATATGAAAGAAGAAACCCAGAGGCACCGAAAGCACTACAACAACAACAATAATGGACTGTCCTCTGCACCACTGGTAAGACTCCATTTATGCTGGCAGGAATCAAATTTCATTTATTGGATGGAGCGATACCTTCCGTTATATAAATATCATAAATTTCAACAAGTATAATAATATTGACTCTTTAGGTTAAACATTCCTTCAAATTACAGTGTAGTACAGTAGAGTATATTACAGCGAGTGAGTGGTAGGTACAATTTACATAAGACAAAAAGATTTATGTTTGTACCCCAAGGATGGCTGCTGTGCAATGAATGATTTTGTACTCACTTATAAATGACCTGAGCTGAACTTTACTCCCGGTGGTCGACCTTAATAGCCAGTCCACTAAACATACTGTACACCACTCCCACCCTCACTCTCTGCAGCTGTCTCCTCTCACCCAGTCAGGAGTATCCACTTGCTCTTCTCAAACATGAATAAACACACACACACACACACACACCCAAGGCTGGCGAGGGGTACATAATTAGGTATAATTGCAAACCATCATTTCAATACACATAAAGGTGAATTCAGTAATTAGGATTTAAAAGTGTCCTTAGTTATCAAAACAATACCAACACTGTATTATAGAAATCAATGGTCTGATCAGATTGTTTTTGTCACACCGTGTGTATTGAAACTAATTATTCATTTCTAAACTATACCTTGTCCCCCTTTCCTAAGGGTACAATTGCTCAAAATATATCCTTGCTAATTTGTGTTCAGATATATGACACAATGGACGAAGAATAAGAAAAACGATAGTGAATCCACTCAGGACAAAATGAATCATGCTGTTCGTTTTCAAATCCATCATATCCCACCAGTGAGGTAATCATTTGAGCGACTGTACACGTCTCTTACTGTTTTTCTGACAAAGCTGGGAGAGATTCAACCAGCTGCGCCTGTCTTGAAACACATACACACACACATGTACGCACACACACACACCAGAGGTTGGAGGGGAGGGGGAACACACATACACATGTATGTTGCTTTCCTCTTCGTGTACACCCTTCTTCTCCTGATGGTTCAGTACATGTTATAGTTCCTGATCAATAATAATCTATTCCTTCTGCAAAAAGCTACAAAGCACTTACTTATATTATTATTATTATTATGGTAAATTCTCACAACCAGACTTCAGCTTTGGGGAATGTGACATGAATGTGAAGCATCGTTGACATGTTCTCAAGTCATTAGTTATATTATTTTATCTACATTTGATAATCTTTAAATTTTATGCTATCTGAAGTTGCTGAAGTAACATGTATATTCCTTTAGACTTTCTGGAGGATATGCTACAAATTCCTCCAAATTGTGCCACTAAACAGCAACTCTACAATACATATACAATGTACTGTACTGTAGTGTATGTCTTATATCCTGGTGAATATGCACTGATTCCCCTTCTGAGAATATGATCTTAGATACTGTACATGTTTCATATACATTTCAATGTTTATAAGTCTGTAAATTTTTGATGAAATTTGTTTTGGACTATGGTACTGTACATTATATTTTCCAAAGAAACTAAGATATTGAATGAGGGATCCAGTACATTGTTGCCAGTTAAATAAAATAGAGTTTAGGATTAACTGTTTGATGGTACAGCTTGCAAGATTTAGTAGCCTCCAAGTTGTAAACAAAATAATAGTTGAATGAAATTAATGTGATACAACTGAACAAATAATCACAGACTGAGGACACAGACACTATGACAAGAAGTGACACAAAACACACTACCAATAACAGACTAGTGACAAAAACAACAAACAAATTAATATTATAATATAAACTGACTCATCAAGCATATAATAATAACTGGTTGAGGTTAGAACATACTGTAATCCTTTGTAAATCCATGTTACATAATTTTTCCAACTACTGTAAAATGAATTTTTCATGTAGCACTAGAGAAGCTAATTAATTTGTCCACCTATTATTGTATTATTATATTGCAAATGTGTTTGTGTGTTTGTTCAGTGATCATTCTTTATATAATGGTAGTCCTTCAAGTAGCACTCAGTGAGATGACAGCACTTTTGTTGGCATTGGCAAGTGTATAATTATGATATAGTAATCATAGGAGTCTAATTTACAGTATGTTCTTCCCCGAGGTGGTCGTTATGAAATTAGTTAAGAAACAGAAGGAAAATAGTTGGAACAGATAAATAAAATGCTACAGTACATACATAACATATATACATCATTTGATTCACCTTGGACGTAACTAAAAGGTTTGTAATACCATTTCTGACTCATTCATCTCTCTTGTGTGGTAAGATGTTGCCACAGAATTGCAGGGCTTTGATTCCTCCAAACTGCACCAGTAAACAGGTCACCCCAAACCATGGGGGTTTGTTTCCTGGCACGATTCGGAGGACAAAGGTGCCACCCATTTCACCGGGAAACGTCTTGCACCCGTTTGCTAACTGTGATATCAGCAAAAATGGAACTAAAAACAACATATATGTAATTAAATATATACTAAAACTAAAATATATAAGCTAATTGTTTCAATATTGAAAGTACAAAGAGTCAACAACGAAAAAAACAAAACATATAACACTTAAATAAATTAATAGAGGACATTAAGCACATAAGTATATAAGTTAATAATACAAACAAATCACATGGTTCAGAAAACAACACCAAACACACATATATACAGAACATATACCTAGTACCTTCAGAGTTATATTTTCATTCATATAATATATACTGTACACACAAAATAAAGAGTATAGTTTATAGTTAATGAGATATTCCCTTTTGTTCATTATATAATTGTCTCACACTAATGTCACAAACCCAAACTTGAAGTCTGAACTGACAAGAATACATTATTTTGACTTATTGCATATCGCTTGGCTGGCACTGTGATTCTTAATTATGTTTTGTTTGGCACCCATAATCATTAAAATCTGATAATAATCACTATGATGCTATGATTATTATTAATATTATTATTATTATCAATTATTATTATTTAAACCTAAAATCATGCATGAGGATTGCCATGCAGACCTAGGACGAGTTATGCCTTGTGTTATGTATTATGCAAGTCTACAGGGGTTCAAACGAGAGAACTCCTTCTAATACACTCTTGTAATATATTGTCTCACCAGTTCTGTGCGGCTCTTCTCCGCGCATTATACCGGTGTGAGCTTAATAAATTGGCACATGTTGAATTTCTCCACTTACTCTCACTCTCGACCAACAAACCTAGCTCGTGTTGAACACTTCTAAGCATGAAGAACGACTGGTACCTGTTGATTATTTTTCTGACTATTGCATATGTTGACCATTTCTGCAACCCACATATTGAATATTTCTGCACATGGTACATGTTGAACATTCCTACATGTTCTTCTATCAACATGCTTGGCACATATTGAATATTTCCACTTCATTTCTTAACTCTGTTTCTTCTTGTTTTAATTGCACATTTCCATCAGTTTTTTCACCTGATTTTTTTATTTTTTGGCACTTGAGAGCCGGTTCCATTCTGCCCGCTGCTTCTGACAGTTCCGGCTCCTTGTACTTCTCTCCTTCCTTTCCTTTCGCACCACCACCACCGCCAACACCAACCAACCCTTACAAAAATATTCTCTAGAAACACAATCAATCAATTATTTTTGCATAAACAGCCCCACAAGAATGAAACACGCTCCTCTAAGAACACATTTTCATTCTACGACCATTACAAATGTTCTAGTTTCTGCATCTTATTCCACGACCACCACACCAGCTGGAGCTCCTCCAACTCATGATTATTTAGCTTGTTTGCTCTCCTGGGATGAGTCGGGTACTGACGGACTGGCAGCATGAGTAAGGGTGGCTCCTAGTCGCTAGCTACAGCACTGGACTCACGTTGATTATTTCCCCACACTTTCATGTATACAAATAACAACATTAGATTTATTGAATTCAGAGTCGCTGCAGCACAGGACACATGTTGACTATTTATCTTTGCACTCTCATAAAAACAATAAAAACACGAAATATAACAAATATTTCTATAATTGGCTGGCACTTACTAACTGTGTACAGTGCTCCACAACTTGGGCAACATTGTAAACTGATAATAAAATTCCACTGCTAATAGCATGTGTGTTGAAGATCTTTTCTGCTGTATATTGAATATTTCCGCAACTGGCGTGTACTGCACTGAATATTTCCCCCATTAGCATATGAAAATAATTATTGCTATTGGCACACAATGAATACTTCCAAACTTGGCACAAATGTACTGGACACTTCCACACACTTTCTTTCTCATATAAATAAACTTGGCACTTGTTGAAAATTTTCATCAACATTTTTTATATTAATTTAAGGGAATTAATTTCTTGAGGGAAAATGGAAGCCTACCTAGCCCTCCAAACAATGCTATGAAACAGATCCCCTACACATATTCTGAAGTAGATAGTTCTGTTTCATGGCATAATATGTGGGAACCAGTAGCCCTACAATTCACACATACACACAAGACCTTAATTCCCTTAACTATGGCAGGAGGGAAGGCTGTAGCTGCGTCAAGGAGGAGGTCCAGATTCCGTTGATGGTGTTATGAGGGTTGGGTCTTGGTTGGGGTGTGTGGGGCACCAGGGTGGGGTCCGGGGCTATTGTCGAGGGGTGTGGGTGGTGGGCCAGTATTTCCTCCTGTGCCAGGTGGCCCCCCTGTCCCCGCATCTCCTGTGTGCACCACCGTCGTGAAGTACCGCTCTGTGGGACGACAAAATGGATGATCACAGGACTCAGTGATGCTTAAGGGAGTCGTCATAATCATGTGGAGAAATAAATTGGAGAGTTACAGATTCCTCAACGAACCAGATGAGTACTGTACCTCATTATACAGGACAGGGATCTGTTTCATATCACAGTTTAGAGGAGTCAGTCGCCCTCTTATTCACTTACAGTGGATGAATTAACAAATACAGTAAACATATTCATTCATAACAACATCAAATTATCTATTCATCCTCTATCAACAGTATTCTCAAAGTTCACCAACATTTACAGCAGAGAGGAGACAGTACATTAACTCCCAACTACTGTACAGGTATATGTTAACAACCAGAGCAGCTTACCATCCTCTATGAGATGTGCTGAGGCGGCATCTGGGGGGAGGGAGGGCATGAGTGTTGACATGGTGGTGTAGTCCATATTCTCATCCAGGTTGATGAAGGGGGTGTTCCAGCGGGGCACAGCAGGCGGGGTGGAGCGGGGTGTGGTGCGGGGCGTGCTGCCAGGGGAGGTGAAGAGGCTCATGCTGGTCGGGGAGATGACACCTGACATGGCACCACTCACCGGACTCATGCTGGAGTACGTGAACAGCTGTTGGGGGAAAGAGGAGGTTCAGTGAGTGTTGAGGGAGGAAAACAATAATCTGGCCTCATGTAAAGGAGTATAGGAGGCTGAGTGAATGTTGAGAGAAGAAGGAATGGCAGAATAATTTGGGTAGAGTGAGTGTCACATTGAGGAAAGAACAAAAATATGATGAAACAACATGTCAGGAGGATGAATGAGTGTTGCACTGAGGGAAGAAGGAATTAATGAACAATTTGGCTATGTGTCAAGGGGAAGAAAAGACTGTGTGAGGTACCTCTCATCTGCCCACAAGATCATGCTTCCTCTGAAACACAACCATCAACAAAGGAGCCACCACAACACACTGTTTCTACTGTACTGTGTTGGTGAGTATGGTTACCTGGTCTATGTGTGTAACAAGTGTTCATTTCAAAACATCTTCACAAACTGACTACACACTTACCAACAACAGCCCCGTCACCGTACAAAACTCATCTTCGAGGATAATATAAGGACAACTTTCGATCACTACATAATATTACACTATCCAGCAGACAAATGAATAAACTTCTCTAGTGCTTCAGTTGACAAGCCTGTGAAGCTTACAATACAATAATACGAGGTTCATAACGTGGCAGATAAGGTGACATCATTCTTGACGTTGAATAACCCACCTGTCCTTGTTGGTGTTGGTGGTGGTTGTGGTGGTGGTGGTGTGAATGGGGGTCATGGCGGCTTGTGATGTAGAGCCGCAGACTGCCTTCCTGTTGGTACACACACACAAACACACACACACACGCACACGCACACGTCTCAGATCAGAGGGGCCACATATTTGTTGAAACGCATGCTGCTCTCAAGTTATACCTTAAGTTGACAAGATAATAACATGTTTATACTGTACAATGTTATCAACTCGTTTATTTCCATGATTTACTCCTTTCTCCATTCTACTATACTGTTTATATACTGTATATAAATACAGTAAATGTTATTTATTCAGTTATGTACAATACAGTACAGTAGAAGCTTTAATTTACTTCAAAGTGATTTATATAGACCATGATATATAAAAAGTATATACTGTATCATTATCATATAACCATTAAATGATGTGGCACCTCTGACCATTGAGTGGATAATAGTGCATTTTCTTAATTTGGCAAAATGCACTGGATCCCTTCTAGTTACAATCAGAACATAATTATATAAAATATACAATTTTGAGTAGATTTCAGTACAGTACTACATTATAGATACATGTAGTGTAATATATTATTTGTTTGAATACTCTAGGACTAAACTTCTGTCTAGAGTTTCATAAGAGTTTTTTTTTGTGTGTGAAAAGTAAACAAAAACTGTATAAATAAGCCGCGTGATTACAGGGACTTCATGTGGCAGTGGAATATGACTTTAATCCAAGTCTGTACAGTCATGTATTTTGGTTTGCAGTTCACTTCATATAATTACGAAAAAAAAAAGAGATGAGGAGGCCAGTGCAACTTCACCAAATTACAAAAAAGCACCAAAATGATGTTTGCCACTAATCCCAGCATGCTGAAGGCTAGATGATGAATGAAAGAATGATTTGGCTACAGCCTAATGGGCCCAGGCCCTTAGAAGACTGGAGGTAGGATATTAACATTGTAACTGGGAGAGAGAGGAGTAGATTAGGAGGAGGGACAGCAAAGGAAAGGAGGAACGGCTGAAAAGCAGAATGATACTGACTTAAGTAAACTAGATGGAAAACATGATGCATACTCGAACATATTTTGTAAAACACAAGGGACTAATAATTTTTAACATTCAGGAGAGAAAACCCTAAGTAATCTTGATCTTGCCATTTGTGTACCAGCTTCAAGGGTCACTTTCCTGTTACTTTTATGTTGAGACACAGAAGTGGGAGGGAGTACACAGCCACCATCTTAGTGCAGGCATTGTTTACAAAGAGGCAATACTGTATTTGGTAATCTAAGGTCAGCAAAAATTTTAAATGAAAATATCAAATGAAAACAGAATAACTTGTGAAATAATCTCTTAATAACTGTACTATACTGTACAGTACAATGTATATTTTTGAGGAAATCCCTTCAACATTTTCTTTGTGATACTTAAGGATTTTTATTAGGTCTGAAAATACACAAATCATGTCATCAGAAGCGGGAGGGTTAATCAATAAAAAAATCAATCAATCAGTCACGTGCGTACCTGAGTAAGGTGGTGAAGGGTAACTATCATCTTGTGTAAATTTTTTGGGGGAAACTGCCTAAAAGTTTATCTGGGAGACGTTGATTTTCATATTGTCAGAAGGGAAGCAAAACACACCACACCAACCAGAGCAAACAGAATTAGTCAATCATACCTGTGGAGGGCAGTGCAGCAGGAATACAAACTTGTGTACAGGATATTTTTGGATATGTTTATAATATTTTTCTGAGTGACATTGACTTTCATATTGTGAGAAGGAAAGGAGGCAAACTCACCAACAGGAGTGAAAGAGGGTTAATCAGTCAGAAAAAGTGGAGTGAGGTGAGGCAAAGTGGAGAAAAACAAAAGTGGATGAGGAAAGGAGGGGATGAGGTGAAATTTGATGAAAGAGGAATGGAAATAGAAAGGGAAGAGGTAGTGTGCTTACCTGAGGGGGCGGAGGAGCGGAGGTGGCGGGGGGCGGTGGGCTGAGTCCATCGTCCCTGCGGTGGTCTGGGGGGGACACATCGGGTAGGATGGAGGAGGGCTCGCTGGGGGGGTTTGGCGGAGACACTGGAGGGCCCGGGGACACGCTGCCACTGTGAGCCAAGTCCGCTGCACACATAGAAAGTGATATAAGCATTGTTTGTTACCAAGATGCTGTAATGCAGAATGTTATGCGTGGATTTTTATTACTTTCTTACCAAAGGTGGGCCTCATGACTAGTAACAAGTTATTAGATTTTCGGTGAGATCCAAATCTGGATCTGGAGTAAAGAACATTTTTTCCTACTTTATATTATGGTGTTTGGAATGAGGGTAAAATATTAGTGACATTATCCTTAGACTTTCACTACATTTTGAGTGGATGATCCAGTGTTCAGCCTTGGCCTCTAGCCCAGTCCCTTTTACTCTGTGTTGCAACCCATTCCCTGTTGTCCTCACCTGTTGACCTGATGATAGCAACTGGCCGTGCCATGGGAGGTGGTGGGGGAGGGGGTAACATAGACCCCGTGGTGTAGTAGCCCCCTTGGATCTTGGTGGGGCTCCGGGCCACACCAGGAGGGGACCCCTGCTGTTAGAACGAGGAGGAGGAGGGGAGATAGGGACAAGTTAGGGCCAATATTCACTTATAGTAATACTTCATCAAAAGTCCTATCACCACTCCTGGCGCCATATGGCCTTGCTGTTACAGCGACAAATATCAATCAATCAATACCCACACCTAGTCAAATGATGCACATTATGCTGTTGGGAGTGGGGCAAAAATTCCATCTCAAGTGTATGAATCTTAGGCTACAATATTCGATAGATCACAGTCAAGTAGAAGAGGCAAGTATGTCTCATTCATAACACTATGCCTGAATATCAAAGGTAACCAAAATACAGTACAAAAAATTGCAATAAGAAATGAGAGCAGAATACAAAACTCTGCAATAGAGATATTAAAGAGAGCAGAATATAAAAACTTTGCAACAGAGAAATTAATTATCTTACAAACCATACCGTACTTACCTGTGTGTGTTGTGTATTTTGCGCCTCCTGACAAACCAACGTCACAAAGTCTGAGAATGTGTCGTGTCCGTTCTCATGGTATTTGGTGGGTGAAGGTGGAGCTGCCTCATGGTAATAGCTGGGTGCTGCTGCTGCCATCACTGTGCTACTCAGGGACATTGGTGGCAGCACTGTGGGCGGCACAATACACGTTACTACATCATACACACTAACCAACAACACCTTCACACAACACACCTCACTACACACCTGACCTAACAACTTTATATATTCTTTACCTTTATTGAGGAAGGGTTTTTTTTATATTGAGGAAGGTGAGAACTAAAGGCAAGATGCACACCTAATGTCCTCACCTGTGAAATTTACAAAGAAATGAAAGATGTCCGAAATCATGTTCAATTTTGTTTGATATACATGTATTGCACATTAAGGAAAGGAATATAAGTCATAGTAAGGGGGGGAAATGGATGAGTGATTGCTAGTGTTAACAGTACTCTTAATCAAATACAAAGAACCAGAATAATCATTGTTCAAAGAGTGAGTTCTATCAAGCTTACTTTTCTACACTTCAGTACTTTAACCTACAATATACTGTAGGTCTTTTATTGACTGTACTATTACTGAGACACAAAGGGCTATAATATTTCTGATACAAGTGTGAATCCAAGAGACAGTCTTACAATTGTGTCTACACTTGAGTACCTTAGCATATGTTATGGTTATTGGCTGGGCTTTTATTCAGACTAAAAGGATTCAGATAGCCTACTGCTAACAATATCCATTACATTTCAGGAAGCTCTTGGTGAGGTGACAGCACTTTTGATGGTGAGTGTATGGTGATGGTATTCATGCATACATATAAACACACACACTCACACACATACACAAAATAAAATCCATCACTGTCGAGTCTAGTGCTCCATAAGTTACTCATAGTCACCAGAAATGTACAACACGAGACAAGAAAAAACACTTAACACATCTACATTACACAGTTATTTTTTATAAATACAGTACTGTACCATAATATTTTATGAGACCAGTGATATGCAATTCAAGATTCTTTATTTTTCTAAACTATGCCAGGAAACAAAACCACCCCGACGATACCAAGACAATATGTTTCCTGGTGTCGGAATCAGTAGTTTCCAATTCTCTAATAAACTATGCTGTGTAATCTTGCTTGCAGGGCCATTGTTTTAAGGACTGTACAGTACACAAAAACATTCCTGGTGTTGATGATGGTATGTTATTGGTATGTTTGCTCTGTAGTGTGTCTATGGAGTCATCATATTAGTACCACACCATCTCATCAGTACCGTTAACAGTCTTACATACGAACCAAAGCACAAAGGGAATAATCTACAGTACTGTACTGTACTCACAACTGACCTGACAAGAACCCTTCCAGCAAGTGTACAGAGGATCAAACTCTGCTTCAATTTTTGCTCCCTTGTTACATACTTAAAAATGATTGCCACAAGTCCAGGTGTGTATGTTCATTAGCAAATGTTCTACATCAGGTGAATGAAAGTGAGCCAGCTTTTTGAGTGACTCTTATGAACCATTATTATAAACACCAACAACTTTGATTTAGTATAATTTTTCATAGTCGTTTCATTCGAAGGTCTTGCAGGACCATTGGGCAGGACTATACACACAAACACATACACACACACATGCTTACTTTCAAGAGTATCAGTGGCTTCTACTTGGACTAATAAAATCTTGTGTGTTATGAATGAAGATGATGTCACTCTGTTTTAAGGCAGTGTGACAATGGCAATAATGTTACAATTAAAGTTGTAACATTGTCAAGATGAGAAAATTGTTACTATGGTTGTGTTGCAGATGACACTAATATGATTATTGTTACTATGATGGTGTTATAGATTGCACTAAAATATGCACTGTTACTATGGTGGTGTTACAGATAGCACTACAAAAATAACTGTTACTATGGTATTACAGTTATGCTACAAATATAACTGTTACTAAGTTGGTGTCACAGATTGCCGTTATCATGGTGTTATGGTGGTTACAAAAGACACGGCATCAAAAGCACACTCACAACAACATCACTCAGTTAGTAAAAGAGAAGTTACACTAGTCTGTTTTATTCCTGCTCATTGTAAACATCCACAGCTGACATCAGATCAGGTCCCTGTGATTGGTCCGAGCTTGTCTAATGTCCAGCCAATCAGAATGGGAATCGAATCCAAGGGTGAACTGATTCCTTAAAGGTACTCAAAAAAACAAGTCACCATTATTTACGTTAATCTAGTCCTGCTTCCTGGCATACTTTGGAGGAATCAAGGTGTTTTAATGTACAATTATATTCAGTTTCCTGGTGGATTGCCTTGTTGATTTATATTTGCATGGAACGTTTATATTATTTGAGTCTTTAGGAGGGTCAATTGAAGGGTTACTAATTCCTCCAAGGTATCCCAGTAAACAAAACATTACCTCAATATTCCTGATGGGGGATCTGTCTCGTCACATAACTTGGAGGATTCAGCAGCCCTCCAATTTACCATTAAGAAATTCTCCCCTCAACAGTCCCATTAAATAATGATGTTGGATGTTGATATTTACGAGGAGCCAGGAACAAAAAATAAATAAACAATAAAAACAAAAGAACAGTGATGCAGTTGTCTCCGCTTGTATATTTTCCTAAAGAGAGATAATATATTTCAGTTCAATACAAAACAATATTCGTGTTCTCTGATGGAGTTAAGAGCGACGGTGGCGTCCAGCGAGTGACACCAAACAACGGAAGGAATGAGAGAAAACCCAGAGGAATGAATAAAGAGGGAGTGAAGGAAATAGAGAGAGATGAGAGAGGGGTGGAAGTAACCAGAACCAAGAGGAATGAATAAAGAGGAAGAGCAAAGGAGAGGAAGAGAAAGAGGGATGGGACTGGGAAAAGAATATCAGGAAAAGCCAGAGGAATGAATAACAAGGGAGAAAAGGGAAAGAGAGAGAAAGAGAGAGGAGAGGGACCAGACACCAAGAGAGAGCATAAGAGAGGAAGAATAGCAGGAAATGGAATATAAAAAAGGACAATGGGAAAGGAATGTCTTAATGAAGGAGAATGAGGGTAAAAATATTGAATACTGTACCAAGCGGAAAATAATTGCAAGGAATGTAATATTAATGAAAGGAAAATAGGAAACAATGTACATGTAATTGAAGAAAATGAGCCAATATAATGATAACAAAGAGAAGGAACAAAACTATACTATGAGTAAACAAACATACAAACACAGATGAGGCATAACATAAACAGTAGGGAAAAGTTTTAGATGTGGGACCAAATTTTCACTCAGTCAAAGTTATGAGGAGAAACTTGTGACTGTAAACTGTGGGGCTACTGATTTCTCCAAACCATGTCACAAAACAAATCCCCCATTAGTAATGTTGAGGTGGTACGTTTCCTGGCATAGTTTGGTGGAATCGGTAGCCCTCACATGTACAGTATTAAAGAATGATGAGAGATTTCTCCTTAATGGAGAGTGCAGTACAGAAGTACTGTAAATAAACAGTGTTGGGAATGTACACATACAACCCTACACATATACACACCTACACAATATACTGTACAAGACCACATAATAGTGTATACCATATCCAAATAGGAAACATAGCCTCAATATAATAGTGACCAAGAGATGATGATGATGATTAATATGCTGGGAGTTTAAGTAAATAAAAAAGAGGTGAGTGATGATAATGATGGTTTGTATGTCACACTTAATACACATCGCAGCTGACAGATAAACACCAATACAATCATTAATGTATTACGCATCGCAAGTCACATATAAATGCTGATACTGTAATTAACATACTATACTACACATCATAACTAATATGTGAATCATGATACTTAACATTTTACAGTGCAGTACATACAAGAGCGAACAAAACGATGATATGAAGTTACTGTACACCATTTCATGACAAACTCACAACATAATGAAGGAGCTTGAAATGAGTGACATAAATCTAATCATTATGAAAGGACTTGAATCAAAGAAAAAGAAAGAAAACCGTGGTATGCCTGGAAGACCCTGTAGTACGAGGGGGAAGGAAATATAAAGGAAGGACGGCAAGCAAAAAGGAAACAAAAGGAAAGGGGGGGTTGTGGAAGAATCTAAAGGGAGTATATTAGTGACTAGAGTTCAAGGTGGCGCCAAAACCCTTACTGTACAGACCACATCACAGCAGGCAATAACCCTCATCTATGAGAAGGAAACAACACCAACAAATAGACAACTGAGGAAAAATTAAATTGAAGATGTTGAGAAATAAACTAAGTCGAAATATGTGGAAACCAAGGGATAATGAAGAGTAGAAAAGAGATGGTGGTATTGTAGTGTAAATGTCCACAGTTGACATCCCTTGGCTATATCTGATTGGCTCAGGAATAATAAATATTACTAAGCCCTGAACACAATTTCAAAAGACAAAAAGAGAACTATCACGACAGCCATGAAATACGGTGCACAAGGAACTAACTAGAAACGGCAATGGGGAGGGAAAGCATCTCTCAACTTCTCTGGGGTGAGGCGAGACAATACCATAAAGTAAGTAGTAATGTAAAGAGAATGAACGATGTATGTGACTACGGAGAAGGAGTGAAGAGGGAGGGATGGCAGAGATATACGAGAGAATGGTGCCGGTGCATATGGCAGTACACTGTACTGTATAGAGGTTGGTCTACAGATCGATTGAACTATTGTATAGGGAGGGACAGAGAACGGTGCGTAAGGTGGTGTAGACAGTGGGCGTAGATCGAGAGTGAAAGAACTGTAGGGAGAGACGAGAGCTAGTGAGGGAGGGAGGTATAGAAACTGACAGAACTGGAGGGAGGTTGGGAGGGAGGGAGAGTCGAGAGTGAGCGAGGGAGGGAGGGAGGGAGGGAAGGCATCTCTAACCTTCTCTGGGTTGAGGCGAGACAACTGCACGTGTGTGTTGAGGTTCGTGACTAGACAGGGACTCTACGGAGGGTGTCCTAACTACCGAGTGAGGGATCGCACCTGAGGCGGCGATGGTTACTTTACCGCCGCTGTGCACCAGGTGGGGGGAGTGCACCGGGGGGGGCGGACCTGTGGGCACAAGAACGCACCCATGAGTCGGGGGGGAACAACACCAAGCGCTCCCTTTGGACTCCTCTGGGGAAAGTGATAAATGAAAGGTAAAAATGAGTCACAAAACATATACGGTACACAGTAAATAATTGAGCTGCACAACAGAATTATATATATATATAAAAGCTCAAATGCAAATATACTTAAAGTCAATAATAATACATACATAAAGCCAAAATTAATACCAAATCAGGCAAAACAGCTAAAATGAGACATACTGTAATTAAGAACAAAAAGTCAATTGAACATTAAAATATTAATTCAGTGTCAAATCAAGGAATTGCCACTGAAATGAATTACTCTACTGTACATAGAACAAAGAAAATTAATAATAATATATAAATAAAAACTTAAAAACAAATTTAATCCAAGGCTAAAACTCATACATTTCAATGGCAAAAGTTATAAACAAAATAATACACATGAAATAATAATAATAATAATAATAATAATAATATTTCTATCTCATTTCTCATTACTCACCCCTGAGCTCTAACTGACAGAAAATAATTACAGTATTCTTTATACCTGCATATTGCTTATATTTTTGAGGGTATTAAGCATGGGAATGGAAGGGTTTGATAAGGACAATATTCATCAGTGTATATTTGAAAATATTAACACAATGAAGTAAATTCAAAGTGGAGAGATAATCACGCACACACACACACACACATGCATGCATACACATAATCACACTAACATATACATACTCATACATACACAAAAATAATGCTTACAGTATATTTTACTAATATTTCCACAGAATGACCTCATTGATTCCTATTTACATTTTGGTTACATTTCCATTCATAGACTTAATTTACTTGCTATGATCTAGCTTTAGAATTTTTTTTTGGGTTTGGGATCATGACAATTTCACGAGAGCAACTGATGGTGGAAAATTCTGATCTTATGTTTGGGGACAAATTTTATGAACACCTGTACTGACAGTGAAGGATTTGATAGCTATCATTATAAAGTGGGCCCTAAATATAACACTAACCTATTTAGGATTTATCACTATTTATTTAACACAAGCCAGGTAGATATCTTAGTTTATATTGTACTGTAGTGAATAACAGAAACCTGGGAAAACGTTTGGTGGTGCTCCATGAGGGACTGAGTGTAAAATGAAGTGGTGGAAACAAGTAAAGTACGGGACCTGTATTTATTCATCTTATATCCAGAGTCTATTGTGTATTGAATCATTCCCCCCATAATAAAAAATCTTATAAATATCAAAGCCTGACCATATCATAAATATATTCATAAATAAAAAATAAAAGAAGCTAAATTGATATGCTATTGAAGTCTCCATATCTACACTCTTCAGATTCTAAGTCAATAAATTATCACTACAATAATAAACCAACAACAGCATTCCAATATCAATCAACTACATACAGTACTTGTACTACCGTACTTTGGTCCATTCAAAATAAGTAAGTCAAATCGAGGTACAGTAACTAGGTTGATCTAAATTTTACCTCTGGGTCAAAATAACTACCGTACATCAGTCTATATTCTACTGCTAAGGTGTTCTTCAAATTTTTACCAGCAACAAAAATTCATTCACTTCCCATTCTCTTGCTATATATATTTTTTGTCATGTATGCATCACAACCTGAGGTCAATTATACCTAACATTTACACAGCCATTTTAAGGGAATTGGGAACTATAATTTTATATGCAGTATACAAGGGTTATGGGTGTAGAACATACAGTACAGTATGTACTGTAATTTTATGTGTAATGAAAATGTGTATAGAGTGAAGGGCCGGGTGTTGGCAGGACTATCCGTGGTATTGACGATGGTATGATACTGGTCCAATGGTTCTGTGGTGTGTCTATGGCATCATCGTACTATACTTTGTTTAGTACCACACCATCGTCAACACCATGAATGGTCTGGCATATGGCTTGATGAAAAATGAGGAATTACAGGAACAAATTTATTAATGGTAGTGTGTAAGGTAAAAGGTTAATGTGGAGTACAGGATTATTGATTACTCTGGGATAAGCAGTGTGTGTTTAAGTGAAATACCACCTGTGTTGTATTTTGAGGGAGATGAATTAAAAAGTTACAGTATAAGGTAACAGATGATGGAATGGAAATAATAGGGAGACAAGACTGCTGCTTTGAGTTACAGACTGAAAGTATCGATGAAGAGAACAGTAGACCGAAAGCCCCATGTTACTGTATGCAGATGCCGGGTCAAAATCCTCAACTATTACCCACATTTTTGCAGGCAATAAAAGTGTAAACAATGACTACCATTGCTGCAGCTACAGTACTCTCTTCTTCATGTGTCTAAGCAAACCACTAAATATAACTACAGTATAGTACTGATGTCACTCTACAAACCAAAGGAGCTATGCATTCCTAGTCATTACGCTAAACCTGGTATTGACTGCAAGATAGACATAGAGAGACACTGAGTGGGATAGAAAGATAAAGAGAGAGAAAGATAGATAGTGATAGGTGGGGCAATGCTTTACTAAAAGAATTTGGGAGGTGATAAGAAAAGGATCTGGTATCAGGCAGTTTATCAACAATTTAGTACTGTACATATCTATAACCCAACAACAATGTACTGGTGCCCTCTGTTCACTTTATACCTCTTTATAACAATCATCAATTATCATCATCGTTCTTTTCTATTTGACGTCAGTGGTTTCTATCTTTGAGGTTAGACACATGATGAGCATTTCCCCAGTAGTATGAGGGAGAGGGAGATGGAGAGGAGGAACAGCAAGCACGAAGGAAACAAAAGTACAGGAGAGATGAGATGGTTGAAGAACTGGAAGGGAGTAGCTTGGATTCGAATGTGTGTCAAAAACCCTAACAAGAGATTTCCCCTTTACAAAATATCATACTTTAGAATACAGTAAAGCAAAGGAAGGAAGGAAGAGACCCCCCCCCACCCCATCCCTCCATTCAGCCATCATCACCACCACCACCACACCTTTTCTATTTCAGTTCTACATAGACACACACACATCATGGATTTACTGTAATCTGCTGCTGAGAATTGAAAGACTACCAATTCCTCTGATCTGTCCAATAAAACAGAATCCACCCATATGAGACTACAGGGGGAGGTATTTTATATAGCCAAATTTGAAAGGCTAGGTAAGCACCATTTTCCTACAACAGGTTACTTTCCTTTTAAGGACTGAATGCCAGAAATTTCACATATAGGTGGTGAGGTGACTGACTGGAGTGAAGAGAAAGAAAGTGAAATTGGAAAGCAATAGAGTGACAGGGAGGTGAGAATGAGAGGGAGGCGAGCAAGAGAGAAACAGAAAAAGGAATAAGGAAAGTAAGCATGAGTGAGAGAGAAAGAGGAAAGCAAGAGTGGGAGCAAGTGAGAGAGAGAGGCAGGGGCCGGAGTACCGAGGGTGTGTTGCGAGGAGGTGGTGGTGGTGGTGGTAGAGGTGGTGTGGTGGTGAGGGGGGGTGTGGTGGTGGTGGTGGTGGGGGTGGAGGAAGGTGGTGGTGGCGGGTCCGGTGGCAGGGGGCGGGGGGGCCACCAACCCACCGTGGTCTAGCTCGGCGTGCCAGGTGGACGGGTGGGTGGGCAGTGGGGCGGGGGACTGAGTGTAGTAAGCCAGCTCGGCCTTCTCCAGGGGGTCCTCCTCCGAGCTGAGCCGACGCACACGTTTGCTGCGTGGTTCCAGGGGTGAATGTGCCTCGTGACCACGGCCAAGGCTTAGTGGACCTGTTATAAACATATACATAGATTAACTTATGCTTTATTATTATATTTTCTATAGGGCACACACACACACAAGCATAACCAAACACATATGTTACTACAGTATACTTGGTTAACATGATGTGTAAGACAAACATACAATACAACCTGTACAGCTTTTCAACACACACCACTATATAATATTCTATATATTAGTATCACCTCTAAGATACAGACACACACACACCCATTTAAAAGATACACAATCTTTCAACATGACCAAGACAAAAGACATCTGGGACAAAGATAGATGTTACTGACTTACTATGAGTTGATTTTGTATTTGAAGAACAATAAGAATCAATGGCAAGTATGATAAAATGATAGTACTGTTTGATATGTATAAAACACACACACACACCAACAGTCACTGATACACATGCTTAAACATTGCCTTACACACACACACAACCCAAATTCACCAACAGCCACACACACATCACAACCCCACCAACAGCCACACACACACACACACAACACAACCCCACCAACAGCCACACACATATACAGTACTTACTATCAGCGCGTTCCATGTAGGTGGTGTAAGCTCCTGCCATGAGACTGGTGTGGTCTGGTACAGGTGAGGTGGTGTAGGTGGTGTAGTAGCTGGGATTCTCCATCTTGATAGCGTTCACCCCACCCCCGCTGCTACCTAGGGCCATTATGGAGGCTACAAGAGGGCAAAACCTTCGTAAGCAAATCAATAAGGCTAAACTAAAGCACAATTCGAGGCTGTGGCTATTCTCACGGCACTTATATATATATATTTTATGTGTGTGTGTGTGTTAAAATTGCAGTACACTTAATAGGATGGTGTACAGTATATAATTAATAGTTATGGTGAAATGTGCTGGGAAGTAAATTTTGATACAGTAGAATTTTAATAAATGACTGGTGTTGGTTATCACGTTTGAATCTTGGAGTTGAAATGTTATCCGCGGTGACAAGTGCCGAAAGAATAGCCTCTGTGGTGGAGGAGTCGAGCCTTTAGTTTTACAGTGCCATAAGAAGAGCCACGGCCCTCACACACAACACTACACACTGTGGTGGGTGGCACGTAAACATACACACTCCTTCATCCTCCTCAGGTCACACTTAGTAAGGTTCTGTGACTTTCCTTCATCCTCCTGTCACACTCAGATTACCTGACTTTCTTTCATCTGCTAACTTGTCATCCTCAGAGTATTACTTAGTGCTCCCCCCAAGTAGACGAGGGTTATGTACCAAGCAAGCACCGTGTAATTTGAAATCATCTACTTGTTATTGATAAATAAAGGGGAGAAAATAGGTTCGGTACTGGCGATTCCAATAACTAACCCTACTTGACCATTATAATATGTTCACTCTACCCCCAGATTCTCTTTCTAGTGAACTACTGTAGTTCTAAACTTTAGCCAAAAGTATGGAAAATGTATGTTTTTAAAGGTTGTTCATTCTCAAAGGGTATCTTAGGCCTAAAAGCGCAAGTGTAGTGAGCGTGATGGTTGACAAGTTCAGCTATCACCAATAAACATCGAGTTTACAAACACAGTTCTCACACTCGTCTCTTGCTGCAAACATCTTGGTGTCTCCTTCAATCTAAGGGACACTGCACGCCGCACATCAACTTCAAACTCATTTTACGTGGTTATATTAATATTATATCAACTGTATACCTTATGAAATGCATTCCTTGACACTTTTAATATAAGTAATATAAGTAATCTAGAGATCCAGTAAGCGATACTTAAAATATTGTGCATAATCATCGCTCCCGCTACTAAAGGGTATACAGGTACAGTACCATTAATTTTGGTAATTCCACTGAATATTGACTTGTGCATTGATACACCTACTTTTGAAAAACCGTATACTTTTGGTATTTTGGTCTCAATTAATTTTCTCCGCCTACTTGGAAATTGTCTATACAGTACAGTATAGTTAATGACCGCCTACTTGGGAGGGAGCACTGTACAAATTTTGCCCACGAATAAAGGAATGAGAATGAAGGACTGTAAATCTCAAGTACGGTACACATATTTTACACAAGAGGGTGGGATGAAGGAATGAGTATGAAGTAGCTACTGTAAATATGAACTGAACACTGTACGTAGAAATGCATCTGTAGGTCACTCTGAGAATAATGTTGAGACTAATGCAATCATGAATGAGACATGATATTATTTATGCCTTACGACTGACTGTAAACAGACAAACAAATCATGAAAACAATGATCAGAAAAAACAAATAACTGCGTCTCATTCATGACAACAAACATTCATCTCAAAGTTCACTAACCTACCAGAGAGGCAACTGAACTTTACACCTTTTTTTTTTACCGTACATACAGGCTTTGACACATCGCTATATTGAAGGCTGAGGAAATCTAACAACTTACAATTATATGCTGCCATGTCCTCAGTATATATTGGACTACTGTACCTGTAATAGACACTTGACAACAATTCAATTCACTCCCATCATACCCTTAATTAACTCCCCTTACCCACACTCACATCCCAAATACTTATAAATGCACACTTGTCATGCCCCTAATTCCTTCTACCCCTACTCACACCCCCACTAATGCCCTCAAATCCACTCTAGTCATGCCCCTAACTCCCTTAACCCTTACCTACACCCCCATCATGCCCTTAGCTCTCCCTACCCCTGCCATCATGCCACTGACTTCACCTCAGCTGCCCACTTCACTCCCTGGACCAAGGACTCACTTTTCGACAACCTCCACAGTTCCCGTGCGGAGAAACAGCCGGTGGCGAGTATGGTACTGTTGTAGATGATACCGTTGATGCCATTGTATGCTACACTGTGTACTGGGTGGCCTGCAGAAGGAAACAAAGAAATACATTTTAGTGTTTGGGGCAAAGTTAATTTACTAATGATTTGGTTAGGCCGGAGATTAGGATTATACAAAGGAAACGGCCACCACACTATATAGCTATGAACTGTAATGGGTGACCTGGGGAAGGTAGAAACAAAAAGAACAATATTTTGGTGTCATGTTGATGTCGGTGTACAGTCACAAACACTTATTCGCAGCACATTCAGTGTTGATAATCTGGTGCCTTATCTCCCCTGACACCCACCTCACAACCCCAGCCTGGCCCCTAAGTTACCCCCTTTCTTCCTCACACATGGAACACGATATATTTTACGTATGTATCGTGGAAACAGAAAGAACCCCACATTTTATACATTCCCTCTCTTTCCTTTCACCTTTATTCTCCTTCTCATTGTAATTTCTTCCGTCTCTTTTCTCACTTCCTTTTTTTTTCCTCTCTCTAATTTCTTTCATTTATCTTCTCTCTTCCCTCATCTCATCTCGCCTTTCCTTCCTTCCTTCTACCCATTTATTTTTTATCTTTACACCTTGTTTTTCTGTCCTCTCCTCGTCTTTCTTCCTTCTCCCCTTTTCCTCCTCTCCCTTTCCCACATTCACCACCCATTACTTCCACTCCACGGGCCCAAAAAGACTTAATATATTCTCTCTCTCTCTCTCTCTCTAAAAGGATATAAGAGAGAGAGGTAGAGAGAGAGAGAGAGAGGTAGAGAGAGAGAGAGAGGAGGGTGGTAAGACAAATGAGTGTGTTAGTTTAGATAATGTTATGCGTTGACGAGTTAAGTAAACTTTCCATTTAACAAACACCAACCAACACTCCAACAGAGCAGAGGTCACTGTCTTATATTTATTTTAGTATCAGCGTTTGTGCATTTTTGTTTAACTCTCTTTCTCTCTCACTTTCTCCCTCTCTCTCTCGTGTAAATCTAATGTCAAAGGCAAAGAAATATAGTTACATGAGAGAGAGAGAGAGAGAGAGAGAGAGAGAGAGGTAAGGAGGGATGGGAAAAAGGGAGGAAGGGAGAGTAAGGAGGATAAGATCACTTTCCGACGTGAGTTACGAGATCATGTTGTGTGGAAAGGGAGGGGTTGGAGGGAAGTAGGAAAGGAGAGAGAGAGAGAGAGAGAGAGAGAGAGAGAGAGAGAGAGAGAGAGAGAATACTACACACACGCACTGACAACAACAACAAGAACAACATTATACAGTAATTATAGTTTGACATTCGTTTATTTTTTTCGAGGCCTTGCTTCATTCATTCATTCACTGGAAGGTCGAGTTGCTGGGTATTGGAGGTGATTTAAGGGGGTGCGGGAGTAGGGGATAGGCTTGGGTGGGGTGTGTGGGATGCGGGAAT
>JAWZYT010000199.1:87500-107549 GCA_034508575.1 Petrolisthes manimaculis | reverse complement strand
ACTAAAAGTATACTCTCCCCTTAACAAAATATTCACCAATAATATTTTTTTACATGTAACGCATGATAAATTATTCTCGTGACCTTAGTTAAATAAAATGTATTTTAATAAACATGTAAATAAATAATACTGTATGTAGGAAATGAAGTTATTCTAATGAGTTTGTTTATAATGTTAGGTTTATGGGATGAATTAATTAAGCATCTTTATTTACGATTGTATTTTGGTTTTAAAATGCATTACTTAATAATTAATCATGGTTTTGTAGAATTCAAATACGAACAATATTGTGAGCTTTCATTTATATTAATAATATATAAACAAGTATCGAACACTAATATCAATATCACTCAAAAAATATATTATTATAAACTATTAATACAATATAATTTCGTCAGCCAAAAAAAATTGAAAACGATATTTGAAAGTGATAATATATTCAGCCAAGCATTATAATCCTAAGAAGCCTGACTGACCATGGTAAACACAAGCAGAAAAAGGAAATGGGAAGACGACGAGACTAAAATAATACTTCCTGGTTAATATTTCTTTGGTATTTTCAACACAGGACAACACCTAATTTACGAGGCAATGGGAGAAGGACACACACACACACACACACATGCACACACAACCACACATACGCACACACACACACCATACACGACAACAATATACTCAAAGGACATGAGAGAGAGAGAGAGAGAGAGAGAGAGAGAGAGAGAGAGAGAGAGAGAGAGAGAGAGAGAGAGAGAGAGAGAGAGAGAGAGAGAGAGAGAGAGAGAGAGAGAGAGAGAGAGAGAGAGAGAGAGAGAGAGAGAGAGAGAGAGAGAGAGAGAGAGAGAGAGAGAGAGAGAGAACTATTATCTATTAAAGCACGGATGACCTCCAAGCAAAACAGTCAGCTAATCAGAGAGCCATGCAGTCAATAATAAGACTTAGTGTTCAGGGTGATAGAAGCTACAGTCAGATGGGAAAGTTTTCTGACCCATATTATAAACGAAAACCACGTGATTAGGGTAAATAGAATGTAAACAAAAGCACGTGACAGGCTATACTCATTTTCTACATTCTATACACACACGATTCACTTACACCAAAATATATTGTAAAAACAAAAATACTATATAGTTTTATTTACGTTACTATTGTATTTATTTATTTATTTATTTATTTATCTGTGTGTGTGTGTGTGTGTGTGTGTGTGTGTGTGTGTGTGTGTGTGTTTATATACGAAAAAAAAAGTGTCCATGGTTGTATGCAGTATAAGTGTATGTATGAATGTTATAGTATAGAACCACAGAAAGAAAAGTGTAAAAAAACTTGTGTCTATACTTATATTATGAAAAAGCAGACTTCAAAAAGATGAGCAGGTCTAAGGAGTGGGATGAATACCTTGACAGCTAAGATGTATGTATGTATGTATGTACAGTCGGCGGCAAAAAGTCCTGTCGCCTCCTCACTTGCTTTACCGAGGCACGTTACAAGGTTCATAGACTCGAGATTATTTAGTGTATAAAAAAACCGTGTGTATTTCTCGAGTCCATGAACATACTGTGTGTCTCGGTGAAGCAGGTGAGGCGACAGGACTTTTGCCGCCGACTGTACAGGTGTGTGTGTGTGTGTGTGTGTGGGGAGGGGGGGATAAGTTTAAGGGGGTAATTCGCTTTTGTTACATTGGAGTGCCACGATTCCTCCAAAATATGCTGGGAAACAGGACCAGAAGAGCAAAAATAATGGTGTTCTGTTGCTTGGAATAGTTTGGAGGAATCAGTTGCTCCAGATTTACCAACACCGAATTTCCTCCTTAAACAGAAATTCCAGCAGGAAGCTATTGATGACTGTGTTCCGAAAAGGGAATGTGTAAATCGAGATCTCAAGTTAAAAAAAAAAGAACAAAATTAATCAAGATCTGACGATGAATAAAAAAAAATGTAGTGGTCAAAGATTAAGGGGGAAGTACAGTGTTGGCAAATCTGGAGCAACCGATTCCTCCAAACTATTTCAAGCAGCAGGATACCATTAATTTTCTTCCTCTGGGTCTGTTACCTGGCATACTTTGGAGGAATCAAGGCACTCCAATCTATCAAAAGTATACTCTCCCCTTAAGAAAGATTAAGAGACTTTGGATGAGACTGAAGAGACTGAATGAGGCGGAAGAAATCAACACAAGAGAATAATATAGCCTTGTGGATCTGGAGTACACACCAATCATCAACAAACAGGTTAGGGGCGAGAAACGAGGAGGGCATAAAAAAAAAAAAAAAAAAAAAAAAAATTGCCAAAAAATGCTAAATCAAATGCAAAAATAGTATGGAAATACGTACAATACAAAAACAAAAACTATGGTGTTTGTTAGGTTTGGTTAGGTAAGTTATTGTTGTTGTTGTTGTTGTTGTTGTTGTTGTTGTTTTCTACTTCAATACAGTTTTCACTAGGGAACCTGCTGAGGGAGAGGTAACAAAATATAATATACAGGTCAAGGATGTTACCATGTTAACACCAATACAATATTTCTTGTGAAGAGGTTAAACGTGTTGTATCATTGATAATTTGAAAAGAGACAATTTAAGGACCCTGTGATGTAGTCAGAAAATAGGAGGTTTGGAGAGTCCTTCAAACATTGCCAGGAAACGCTACTCATATGGAAGGAGTTTGTTTCGTGGCTTGGTTAGGAGGAATCAAAAGCCTCTAATTTTTATACACGATCACAGGGTCCTTAGGGCACAACTTGGCCCGGAAGGTTTTCACCCTAGAGTTCTATTATAAGAGTCATCAAAGAAGTGAAACATGTAATTTACCCGTCCACTCCAATATGTAAAAACAAAAACAAACACAAAAACAAACACACAAATAAACAAACAAACAAAAACAAACACACACACACACACACACACCATGCACGAATTCCTGAATATACCCTACTTGCGTGTTGACCCCTGTTCCTCCCTGTCCTTCATTAGTTTTTTTTTATATCCATATATAGTTACGACACGTGGCTCGGTGTTCCTAACCTTCAAAACAATAGCAAGCAGTGTTTTGTGTCTGTATGTATGGCTGACGTGTATTGCTTTCCCCATGACTGATACGACCTTGGATTGCATATGAGGAGGACGAGGAGGAAGTGGAAAGGGTAGATGGAGGAAAAGAAGGAAAAGGAGGAGGATATGGAAAAGGGGCATGGAAAAAGAGGGAGGAGGAAAAGGAAGAGGTCTCGAGTGCTCTGGACCATATCACCAACATCACATAACATCACACACGTATATAACATCAACATCACGTAACATCACACGTATCACCAACGTCACGTAACATCACACACGTATCACCAACGTCACGTAACATCACACGTATCACCAACGTCACGTAACATCACACACGTATCACCAACATCACATAACATCACACACGTATATAACACCAACATCACATAACATCACACACGTATATAACACCAACATCACATAACATCACATTGCAATACTGACATCCCATCATTATAACACTGCCATATATTCATTCTCTCTCTCTCTCTCTCTCTCTCTCTCTCTCTCTCTCTCTCTCTCTCTCTCTCTCTGTCAATTAAAAAAACTACAAGTCTATACCAGTGATCTATCATAGAAGAGAGGAAGATTAGCAAGGAGATCCAGATACCTTAATGCAGTGAAGTAGGTAGGAAGGAATTAGGCACTATTAGTTGGTATAGGAAGGCACTGTTGGTAGAGAGTATAGGCACTGTTTGTAGGGAGTATAGGCACTGTTTGTAGGGAGTATAGGCACTGTTGGAAGAGAGTATAGGCACTGTTGGTAGAGAGTATAGGCACTGTTGGTAGAGAGTATAGGCACTGTTGGTAGAGAGTATAGGCACTGTTGGTAGAGAGTATAGGCACTGTTGGTAGAGAGTATAGGCACTGTTGGAAGAGAGTATAGGCACTGTTTGTAGGGAGTATAGGCACTGTTTGTAGAGAGTATAGGCACTGTTGGTAGAGAATATAGGCACTGTTGGTAGAGAATATAGGCACTGTTTGTAGAGAATATAGGCACTGTTTGTAGAGAGTATAGGCACTGTTGGTAGAGAGTATAGGCACTGTTGGTAGAGAATATAGGCACTGTTGGTAGAGAATATAGGCACTGTTGGTAGGGACTGGAAGGAAGAGTCTCACTGCTAGGATTGATGGGGAGATGTCACTTCTTCTGATCGGTAGGAAGGCACAGTTGGTAGGGAGAAGGGTGGCACTGTGAGGCAGGTAGGTAGGCAAGAGGCACTTTAAGGTTAGTAGGAAGAGCGGCACTGTTCGGCAGGTAGGGAGAAAAGGTACTGTATGGTTGGTAGGAAGAGTGGCCCTGTGAGGTAGATAGGGAGATGGCACTGTTGTTGTTAGGGAGAAGGGTGTCACTGTGAGGCAAGTAGGAAGAAAAGGTACTATGTATATGGTTGGTAGGAAGACTGGCCCTGTGAGGCAGACATAGAGAGGAGAAACTGGGAAGAGGAAGTTAGGATACACTGGAAACGAGAGAGCCAGACAGCAGCTACTCGGGACGTGTGTGTGCTTACCACGAGTCCCTCACAGGAACTAACAAGATGTGCTGTGCTTGCGTCTCTTTAAATATACTCTGTCTGATGCGCGCCATTATTTATATTTATGCCCTTGAACTCCCTTGATTTTCTTTTCCTGCCCCATGACAAGCTCCGTCCGTGTGGCAGGAAAGGTAACACAATATGAACAGTGTCTGCTACTCAGTCCTCTTTTTACACACACAGGGGGGAAGTCTTGTGTTGGTAAATCTGGAGTAACTGAATCCTGCAAACTATTCCAAGCAACTGAACACTATTATATATTATCATTTCTGCTCTTCTGGTCCTGTTTTCGTAGCATACTTTGGAGGAATCAAGGCACTCCAATGTACCAAAAAAAAAATTAATTACCACCTTAATCATAATAGCCTACCTTTGTGCTCGATAAAATGAACTGCCAGGAGATGACAAACATTATTAAGAGTTTCATGCATAATTATGCTGAAAAGGTCACTTGTGATAAGATAACATTGTGAGAAATATTTATTTAACAACAACAATAATGATACCAACAATATCAGTAATAAGAACATAACAATAACACCAACAACATCAACGATACAAAGAGATTAATAATTTATATATTGATAGTAATGCAGATAACAATAAGTAATAGACGAAGAATGCAGTAAAGGGTATCCCAGTACACAGGCAGTAAATATGTGTGTGTGTGTGTGTGTGTGTGTGTGTGTGTGTGTGTGTGTGTGTGTGTAGCACTAAGCAATTACAGTAGTTTACCTTGTTGCTGCATTGATATCACGTTTCCTCACTAATAATGATTGAACACTTGTCTTTCTCATAGTATTATTCTCTCTCTCTCTCTCTCTCTCTCTCTCTCTCTCTCTCTCTCTTCTTTAATTTTAGTCCACCATGGTTCGAATCCTAACGATAAATGAAGTGATCTTGTAATAATTATTGTAGTTTCGACATAACATAAAAAAATATGCGTTCCAGTTGAGTATAGTGTGGGTTGATCCTGAGTATAGTATAGTTAACCTCACATGAAATGAACGTAGAATATAACTTGACAAAATAAAAAGAAAAAGAAAGATCGTCCGGTGATGGTCAGGGAACAAAAACTACAGAAGTCGTAAACTATATATACCACAAGGCCTAAACCTTCAACTTCATCTTACTACTATTATTTGTTCTCTTAAAATGCGAGCAAAAATGATTAGAGACGATTAGACGAAACCTCCAGCAAGTCATCAACATCCATCACAGACCACCACCTTCAGAATCGTTAAATGTTGGGTATTGGGCTGTTTATCTCACACTAGAGTCTCTGTCTCACGCTAGAGTCTTTATCTCACACTAGTGGCGGTATTAATTTAAGGACCCTGTGATCGTGTATGCATATTGGTGGCTTCTGATTCCTTCTGACCATGCCACGAAACAAGCTCCTTCTCTATAATAGTGTTTCGTGGCAATATTTGAAGGACTCATTATTCACCACTTTTCTGACTACAACACAGGGTCTCTTAAGGGGGGTAACACACTTCTGCTGGTACAGTTGCCCACACATGAATCTGGTACGCCTCGCTACTTGTGAGATACCTACAATAAGAAGGAAAGTAAGCAAACTTTATAGTTTGTTTACAAATAGACCGTAATAATATCTTACTGTCTGCCTGTCAACAACAAAATACATCTTTTTTCACTTTCCTTTTTTTTTGTAGCCACCTCACAAGTAAAGAGCCATACCAGCTTCATATGTGGGCAACTGTACATTGGAGTACCCTGATTCCTCCAAAGTATGCCGGGAAAAAAAGACCAGAGGACCTGGCAGCCTCAGG
The DNA here is from genome assembly GCA_034508575.1 of Petrolisthes manimaculis. Lineage (NCBI taxonomy): Eukaryota > Metazoa > Arthropoda > Malacostraca > Decapoda > Porcellanidae > Petrolisthes > Petrolisthes manimaculis. The sequence continues at coordinate 101,177 of JAWZYT010000199.1, read as the reverse complement.
AGAACAAAAATAATGGTGTTCTGTTGCTTGGAATAGTTTGGGAGAATCATTTACTTCACAATTATCAAAAGTGTATTATTTCTTCCCTTAATTAATGACATGCACCAGACTCTGAACTTGCCTCGAGAAATATACCTTTTGTTCTGCTAGATGTTATACTAAGGGGGTGCGAGAGTTGGGGACAGGCATGGAGAGGGACTGGGGGGGGGGGGGTGCCGTGCGGGAATAGGGGGACAGGCTTAGGGTGGGTAGAAAGCCTGTCTCCTATTTCTGCAATCCCCTAACCCCCCCAAGCCTGTCCCTCATAACACCCCGCACTAACTTAACCCCCCACACCCAAGATTGTCACCCTATTCCCGCACCCCCTTAATTTTTTTAAGTGTCGCCTACGATGCATATATAAGTAACATTTGATATAGTTAACTTTATTAATAAAAAAAATTATTGGGTTGGAATTTGGAGTATTTTTTATTATATGTCATGATTATGTAACATTGGGTTGGGAGATCACCGGTTCACCCATTCGGCAACACTGTGCATGATGATGTGGTAGCTTCAGTATTGCCAAGTATGGGCAATAATTATAATAATAATATTATATACTGATGAGAAAATTAAATATTCTTCAAGAGTAAATGGGGACAATTTCTACCAGACGAAATATCAAGAAAAGGGGTAAATAACTATACGACTATCTTCAAGAGTAAACAGCAGGGAAATGGTTTAAGGTAAAAAAAAAAGGGGAAATTCTGACGTTGAAGTTAGGGATATTTGTTGGCTGAGATCTGGTAACACTGTGTCTGGGTGGGCTGGGTTTGTTTACATACGTGTAGGGTGATGGATGGCGTTGGGGAGGGAGAAAGATAGGATATAAAAATGGTTCTTTTAACCCCCCTATCATGTGCCATAGTGGTGTGTTTGGTGTCCTCCATCCACTCCAACGCACAGGGAGCAGTAAATCAAAATGACACCAAGGAACCGACGATGTTAGTGGTGCTTTTGGCCAGAAATAAGGAGCACACTTTACCCTACTTCTTGACATTGTTTGAACGACTCCAATACCCTAAGAAGAGAATGTCCCTCTACATACGTTCAGATCACAATAAGGACAGGACGGTATCGATAATGGAGGACTGGCTGGCACACAACAGACATTATTATCATTCCTGTGATGTTCAATTAGATAAATCATCTCCCAAATATTTTCCCGGGGAGACTCGCGGCACAGAATGGGGAGACGAAAGGTTCACTCACATCATGCACCTTAAGGAACAAGCCATGGACAAAGCCAGGCATATTTGGGCTGACTATATCTGGTTTTTAGACATGGATGTTTTTCTAGTCAAGGCTGATGTGGTGCAGTTGATGTTGAATGAGGAGAAGGCAATTGTCGGCCCCATGCTGAACTCCCTGGCTACTTACAGCAACTACTGGGGTGAGATGACGGAGGATTATTGGTACTCCCGCTCCGAGGACTATTTACCCATACTAGAACGTAAACAGACGGGATGCTTTGCCGTGCCCATGGTTCACTCGTGTGTCTTGGTGGACTTGACCAGGGAAGCTTCGGATCAGCTCACTTTTATACCTCAAAATGTGAGTGGCTACAATGGCCCTCATGATGACATTATAACCTTCGCCATATCTGCTAAAACTGCTGGTGTTGACATGCATGTGTGTAACTTTGAAACCTATGGCTTTATTCCCTCACCACTTGATGAAGGACAAGACTTGGAGGTTGACCATAAAAAACTTTTGAGCATTAAATTGGAAGTAATGGTAGAGCATCCACCATTACCCGTATCCCCTGTCCTTGCCAAGTACGTTCCACCATTACCCAAAAAAGATAAAGCTGGGTTTGACATGATCTACCTCGTTAGTCTGGCCCGGAGACCTGAGAGACGGGAGCGAATGTTTCGTTCTTTTGATCTGCTGGGACTGGATGTCAAGTTATTCAATGCAGTGGATGGCAAGAAGCTCAATGAAAGCTACCTGAAGGAGACTGGTGTAAAGCAGATGGTTAATTACAAGGATCCGTGGTCACAGAGGGATATGACTTTTGGGGAAATTGGTTGCTTCCTTAGCCACTACTTCATCTGGGTTGATATTGCCAACAATGGTTATGAAAAGGTATCAATATTACTATTACCGGTACTTATACTTTGCAGTGGCCATGTAAAATAATCAACTTTCTCCTGAAACAATAACGCATAAGTACAGTACCAGTAATTCATTAATTCTTTCAATATAAGTATGCAGATTCACAAAAGTAATCAAAAGCTCAGGTATCTGCATACATATGTGATACTGTACTGTCTTTTAAAAATATCCTCTGAATGGTAGTGTCACCAAACCTTAAACTGTACTTTTCTTTGTAGGTGTTATTATTTGAAGATGATATCCGGTTTGAGCCATACTTCATAGAGAAAGTGATCCACATGAGAAATGAAGCAGACAGCCTGGTGGACTGGGACTTGATCTACCTGGGTCGTAAGAAGTTGAAGAGCTCAGATGAACCATGGGTGAGTGAAAAACTGATAAATTACTGGTATTATGAAGATCTCGTATAACTCGAAGGCATATCCTTCAGGGTTCAGACATCTGAACAAATGCCACTGGTGGAGACTGCCTTACTATAGTACATAATTACTACCAGGTACACTGATGCAGATATGAGATCCACAAGGAATAAAAATGAGGTAAATTTCTGAGTTCGAGCATGAACAACTGTAACCTGTTTATTACTTTACAGGTAGAGGATTCAGAAAACCTTGTATACGTGGACTACTCCTACTGGACTCTGTGTTACGCCATAACTCTAAAGGGTGCCAAGAAATTACTTGCTCCACAGCCCCTGGGACAGATGGTGCCTGTGGATGAGTATCTCCCTATCATGTTCAATAAGCATCCGGAGGTAAGTAATTAGTACCGGTATGTAATGCCTGTACCATAAAGCACCACAGTTTACATCAGCGAGTTTTGTGTAGGAATACCATTTATTCAATAGCTCCCATGCCACAGATTTTCTAGAGATTCCTGTAAGAGGAAATGACCATTTCCTTCTGATTTTCATTCTTACTGAAGGATTTCCAAGGGTAGGGTGGGGCAGGTACCGTACTCCTTTGAGAAGTGGCCCAGGCAGTTAACCCTTACACTGTCATATTGTTCACAAATGCTACCCTTGACGTTTCTCTATGGCTGACATAGCAACCTCGGGTGTGCCAACTTTTTAAAAATTGAAACATTTTCAGTATTATTAGAAACTTTACCATTCTTGTAACAGAATGCATGAAAATTTATTTTTTCTGTGAATTTGCTGGGGAGAATTTCCTTATGACTGCTTGTGAAGTAGAAGGGCCTGGGATGGCTGACTGGGTTGTGGCAAGACATGTAGTGACTGGCCGGAATGTGGCAAGACCTGGACTGGCTGGCTGGGGTGTGGTAAGACCTAGGATGGCTGGCTGGGGTGTGGCAAGACCTGGGATTTCTGGCTGGCTGGGGTGTGGCAAGACCTGGGCTGGCTGGCTGGGGTGTGGCAAGACCTGGGCTGGCTGGCTGGGGTGTGGCAAGACCTGGGCTGGCTGGCTGGGGTGTGGTAAGACCTGGGCTGGCTGGCTGGGGTGTGGTAAGACCTGGGATGGCTGGCTGGGGTGTGGCAAGACCTGAGATGGCTGGCTGTGGTATGATTGGCTGGGATGTGGCAAGACCTGGGATGGCTGGCTGGGGTGTGGTAAGACCTGGGATTTCTGGCTGGCTGGCTGTGGTATGATTGGCCGGTATATGGCAGGACCTGGTGTAACTGTCATTTCATATCAGTGAATATATAATTATGGCTCTCTTCCAGTCCTTCAGCACTACTCATTGCTTACAAGCCAAGCTGCATAAGCAGCATCCATTCTACCACTGCCTTTCCCCAGTACAGTACAACACTTCGGCAGCTATCTTGTCTACACCCAAGGCCTTTCCCACCTTCAACCCACCTATTGCTTTCCTAACCTCCTCCTTTCCTAGTTCCCCTTGTACCCCCTGTCGTCTACTACCTACCTCCCTCCCCATGCATTTCACCACTGCTTCTCCTCCCATCTCCTCATTCATCAATCAATCACACTCATTTTACATATTCACTTCCACTCAAAGTAACTTCACCGTCCCTCTCCATTCTCACCCTGCCAGACTTCTCTCCTCCTCTCTCCGTTCTTACTTATCTCCAGACTAGTTTCTTACTTTTATTGAATTTCTCACTCAATCTCCTACCAAACTCCTCATCTATTCTGCTTGTTATTAGGGAGTGAGGTGTCAGTTCAGTGAATGGATTTATTTTCTAGATGCAGTTGACATGCCAAGAGATGTCTGCAGTATAAACAGGGTATTGGGCTGTATTGGGGATATTTTACCTTAGATTTACTTTTACAGAAGGACTGGATGGAGAAGTTCCCTGTGCGTAACCTGAATGCCTTCTCGGTGGCACCTCTATATGTCTTCCCTACACACTACACAGGAGAGATGGGCTACATCAGTGACACAGAGGAGTCCCCTATTATAGAAGATGAAACCATACTCTCCTCTGATGACATGCCATCTGTTTCTGATTTGGACCTGAGGTTGAAGGTGGGTCTGAATGGAGCAGTCAAAGATGAACTCTAACAGTCTATCAAAGTTCACCAGATTACATGACCATAAGTCACTGTATGTCTGGTAAAAATTCCAGCACACCCACTCACATCAGAACAAGTTTGTCTTGAAGCTATAATGATCTGCATGCAGGAACATTCATGGGTATCATCATGAGGGATAAAAATGACACTATATACCTTCACATGTTTATACAGCTAACGCAGAAGAAATCATCGCACACAACAAGTCGCAACAGTCTCTAACGCCTTGTCTTTATTCTGGATTTTCAGCTTTATAACCTATTAATACAACAAAAAATATCAATTAGGTAACTCTTGGCTTCATTTTCTATGCTTGAGTTTTAATTTATATTCAGTAATGGTCAGCCAGTTATTTTTTTATTACGCTGCAAAATGGGTCCTATTAAGCTGACCATGGAGGAAAAGAGCAAGGCGATGGCATTAGCTAGGCAAGTTCCCAATATCCAATGTTGACTGTTGGGTAGTGAAGATAAGGAAGCTGTGGGCTGAGGTTGATTACAGTATTGTAATAAATTGGCTGACAGTATGCCAAAGCGTATCAAAGCTGTGTTAAAAGTTAATGGAGAAATGACTAAATACTAACAATCCTGCATGACATTAAAAAAATTTCATTCATCCTAAATAATATTATAAGGTTAGTAAATCATCCGTGGCTACGGATTTCAGCTGGTGTGAAGATTTCTTCTGCGTTAGCTGTAGCTACTTCAAAGTCTATGGTATGAGCAGGTGTATCAGATGTTTCCCCTGCCTTTACAGAATTGGTATCGCTGTATTTTTATGACATTTTATGTGACGTCCTATGTAGTTTCTGTGATACAATGAAGGTTGATCTGATGAAATGATTTCATTGTTAATCTGATCATTTATGTATGAGGTTGCTTTCAATTTCTAACTGCCAATATTGTATTGTATGTCAATACAGCACAAAAAGGTCTGCCAAATCTAATACTAAAATACTCTGATTAGTCTAATATAAACAGGAAAGCAGTGGTTTCATGTTAATTTTACATACCTTTCCTTTCCTATACTGCACCAGTTCTGAATCATATCTAGGCATTATTCAGAAGTAGGCTACATTAATTTTTCTATTGAAATTAACTCCCATTTTTTCTATGGTGTGGGAGAAAATGATGCTACATTACAAACATGGAATCCACTTGATCACAGTAACTTTCCATAAGTTTTAAATGTTAACACATGTTTCCTCTTTATATTCCACACTTCTTCACATTACTGCAGTTTAAGTAGTATCCCAGATTGTAGTTTTCCTATTTGTTATCTCAGTAAAAGTAATGTTACCAGTGTATATATACAATTTATTTTACTACATGGTGTTAAGTTGTTTTAAGACTTTTAAGTTTTAGTAATTGTAGGTTCACATAGTAGGCTACTTAAGTTGTACTATGGTTCCTATAGGATAAACAATATGCTTGATGTTCTGTCAGAGGAAAATTTTGTTCCATGGTCACAACGTTCCATTTGACATAACACCAGGCATTACTACTATTTTATTGTTACTATTATTAATAATTTCCATGCATCATGCTATACTCTGTACTGGTGCTTGTTATACTGTATTATGATTCATGCCAAATGTTTAACAGAGTTGTCTGAGACTTAAAAGTTAGCAATACTCTATTTTCTATTATTCTGCTGAGTAACTTACAAGAATGTCAGCATAATAAGGCTTGTGTTATCTACAGTACACCATCAAACATTTTCCCATATGTATAGACACAGCGAGACTGTAATCTCTGAGTATATTTTTGAATATTTGAATATTTAAAAAAAAGCCTCTTCATATGGTGCTTAAAGATCTGGCCTCACTCTGTTACATAATATATTTTTTCACTAGTCAGACATAAAGCTCCTTCATTTCATGTATAAGTTTGTACAGTTCTGTTAAACCTTTACCTTCATTGTTAAAAGGAAGTTTATCCTTGCTTAAAGAGACAAAGTGAAGTGAAATGAAGGTGCCCAGAATTAGGGTACAGTTTATTTGTTATCTTGCCAATCAATTTTTATTATACTGTACATGTAACATTTGTTTTAACATGTGCCAATTACATATTGATCAATCCACTTATCTATTGATCAATCTATCTATCTATAGATATGATGCTTTGCTTCCTCTGAGAACTGCTCTCTCCAGTATCACTTCACTCTTACTGACATTCATTTTTAAAATCCTATTTTTACATACTCCCTGAAACTTATCTATTATCCTCTTCAGCTTCCTTTCACTCTCTGTCACCAACACTGTTAATTGCAAAAATATTTACCACCAAAGACCATGTAAGTAAGGTGAAATATTTGGATGGACTTTGTTTTTTATCTGTTTAGCTATTTTAATACAGTACACTCTGTCCTTTCATGGTCTTCAGTCTATTCAAAGATTCCCTTAATATTTCTCAGAACTTTGTCACAAATTCACCTATAATCTTGTGCCATGTTAGTGGAAATTAGTGCTTTTGTTAATGCCAGTACATTGTAATAATCTTTAGTTCATAACAATAATACTCTTAATTTTAATTTGTCCTTGGATAACACATTAAATCTTCTAGCCTTAGTCCAAGGATAAATATTGTATACTGTAAGATGTTAGCCATTGATTAAGGGCTAATGCAAATTAACATGGATGCTTCAAAGGGCTTCCATACGACAAGTAACAACACTTTGTCTCAAAGAATATTATGTTACTCGTCAGCCAATTTTTTAATGTTAAGCTATAAGGAACCCGTCTTATTTACCATCTACTTATTTTCTACTTGTATTGATGATTTAGGATTGGTGACTACAATGGTCATTAAGTTAGTGCAGCAGTAATGGTCGTGTATAAAATGGAGTGCTGGTGCTAGAATAACATGAAGTACAATTTGTTAATCACAGTGAGTAAAGGTGAAGTGAGGTTGGATTATTATATAATCTAGTGTTGTAATTAAGCTGTTGAGATTTAGAATAGCAACACCAATCCCATCTTATTAGTACAACCATACTATAAGAGTAGGGATTAGACACACTCAGCTATTTTTTAAACATTCAGGATGGCAAAACTAAGGTAATCCTCAATCACGTGTAATTGTTTGGAAGGGAAGGGCCACATGGAAGAAAAGTCACTACAATATATTATTTAGGGTGATGTCGGTACATCAAGTAAATCATCATCCTTCCTTAGCCAGTGACTCTTCTTACATACAGTCTTTAGTTTAAGTAAACATAACCAAACCTACCTGTTTACAGTACATAGTGGACAGGCAGTTTTTGACATGTCATCAAAATTACTCTACTATGGTTAGTAAGAAAAACAAATTATTCCCACCATTAGTATGAAAAGGTTCAATATTAAGTAGAAACGTGGATAAATTTATGTGTCGCAAGTAATGTGAAGTTTAACAAAATGGCTGAGTGGTTGAAGTTTATGAAGTACTGTATGTATAATCTACTTAAAACTGATGAATATTCAACTTCATAACCACTTGTGAAGGTGATTAATGAGATTAGCTGCTGAAACACAGAAATAGATAGTAGAAAAATATAATTACTTCAGTAAGTCTAATAGTATTATAGAAAATTATTAAAAGATTATGCATTACATCACTGGGTAATTGTAGAGTCAGAGTGAACACATTGTTTTAAAAGCACATGTAGGTATGCGTTGTGTTTGTTTAAGGTGAATGCACAGATAGATTGTACTTGTAATATGAGTTGATCCTGGGAATGAAAAAGACAATACACTTGGCAAACTATACCATATGATCCACCTTGGCCCTCATTCTAGCATGTTTACCAGGCAATGCTTTATTTACTGTGGCTAAATTCAGTACTGTACCGGTTGTATAATGCCCTCCCTTATTAATTAAACAGTTTTATATAGATCTGGCCCTCATTTTTGCACTTGTACGAGGCAGTAACTTAACTAATTGCATCCAAACACAATACCATACTAGTTATAAGTCATTCATCTAGCAGTGTTGTATAGATCTGTAAGCACAGTAGCAAGGTGGATCATTTGGTGTATATGCTGGGTGTAATTGTATAAAAATAAGAGATACTGTATCTTATAATGGACAATTGTATAAAAATAAGAGATACAATATCTTGGTAATGGACAATTGTATAAAAATAAAAGATACAGTATCTTATAATGGACAATTGTATAAAAATAAGAGATACAGTATCTTAGTAATGGACAATTGTATAAGAAAGAGCTCCATATCTAGTTCATGTGATAATTTTGGTGCTATATTAATCAGTGTTCTTAGAATAAGTATCATTATTGTAATCCTCTTGCTTACTGGTGACTCTCAGGCATTTCATATTACAGTACAGTACAATAAACCCTTGATATAACACAAGCACCAAAGCAGATTGTCTGTTTTGGGGCTAGGTTTATAGGAATAAGTTGCCAGTAATTCACAAACATATTGACTCCTTTATAGAAACACTAGAGAACTGAAACACAACACAATATGATTTGCAAGCGAGTCAGGTGTGCAGAGGATGCTTTTACTTTGTCATGCTGGTGTAAATGTAAATGTATTGTTTTTCTTACTCCCATTTACAGCATAGTCAATATGCTTTAGTTTATAGGACTAGCATTAAATGAGTATCAGGTAGTTAGATGAAGGAACTGTAGTAAATTAAAATACTCAAGCTAAGTGCTTCATGGTTAATCCGTGGTAATTTGAGAGCACATGTATCACACTCTACTGGTTAAATGCCTGGAAGTTCCTCTTTGAATGAAATAAACCAACTATCATACTTTTTTCCCTCAGTTTATGCAAGTATTAAACACAGAGGAATAGAATCACCGAAACATTGAATGAGGTAGACTACTATGATGTTTGCCATACAAGTTCAGGCAAAGAAGAACAGTTCTGAGTTTGAATTAAATATATTGCTTACCATATGCAATGAGATATAATGCAAAATTATGACCTCTCAGTAAAAATATAAGATTAAGTTTCTAAGGGGTTAAGATGTCACATTAGAGGGTTCATATTCCAACAAACTCATCTCTGCTAAGCATATACACTTCTTGTCACAATTTTACAATTTGGATGAATGGGTAGCTTCCAACTCGCCTACATCTTGTTCCTTGTCATATCATTATCTACTTAACTAAGTTAAGATCTCAAGACAATAAGTTTGTTTTTCTTTGCAGCTCATTTCACAAATAATGTACAAAAACTATTGCTATAGCAGTGTTACCTAATTAGCATGTGCAGTTATTAGTTATTACAGCAGTAGCCACGTTATTATTATAATTATACTATCATTGGACTGTGTGTGTTACTGGCATGGGTGCTATTTCAGTGTCTTTTCTATACATCACTAAAATTTGTGATGATAATTAGTACTGTACCATACTTAGCTTTATTTTTGAAGCTTAAATTGAAATTATTGTTTTGTATAATGCCCATCACTTTGAATTGTAACTGTCCCTCCAAAAAAATATATAATAAATAATGATGATATTAACAATAATAATAATACAAGGACTAAGAATCTACACTGACTTAGTACCAGAGGATATGTTAGTAAAGCGCTTATCACACTGGGCATTTCACCGGACTGCTTCACTCAATTTGGAGTTTTGTCGGACTTACTTGGCCAACCTGAGGGATATTTCGCCGACCAATAGCGCTCCCCAGGTTTAAGAAAATTTGTCAAAGAGTTGCCCATTTCACCCAACCTACTCCGGAGTCAAAATGTGTCTATACTTCTTCCCGTGATTTAAAATACAGTATTGATAGCATTGAAATGTAGACCATCATGCACAATTTATTACAAGAAACTGTGTACATTTAGTGTAGTGGGTGGTGTTGGTTTCTGGAGTCTGCAGCAAGTGTTTGTGTGCCTCATGTCAAGGTTTTGGTTTCATGGTGTAAGTGGTCTGTAGGTGTGGTAGCTGTGCAGCCTGTTATTGTCCTTAGGGCTCTATTTTGTATGGTCTGAAGGGTGTGGAGATGAGTCTCAGTGAGGTTTGAGGCCCAGGCAGGACTTGCATAATCCATCACTGATCGGATATATTGTTTGTACGCTATGGTTGTGGTTTCTTTGTTGTGTCCATATGATGTGCTGGCGAGTGATCTGAGAACCTTAAGTCTGCATGTATGTATTTGTTTTTGATGGTTGTGATATGATGTATGAATGTCATAGATGTATTGTATGTTATGCCAAGTATTTTGTGTGTGTGTGTGTGGTATAGATGTGTTGTTTATGGCGAGGTGAGGTGTGGTGTGTAGCTGTGTTCAGCGTTGTACTTGGTGAGAAGGGTGACAGTTAACTTGGTGGGTGCTATTTTAAGTCTTATTTGTGGTGAACTGCTCCGTGTGATACGCGCTTAATTAATACACATTTCATCAGGTGCTAATTGTATTTTCTTTATAGTGTTGCCATAATGTGTAATAAAAAATGATATTTCTGCAATTCGCATGTTGTTTCTACTTTCCTGGACCGAGAAATCAATGATTTATTTGCCTTCTGAGAGAGACTGCCATGAGGGAAAAGGATCAACATCATTCAGGAAGTTTCAGTGAGATCACAGAACTCCAGGACATAACACTTACTCTGAACGTTATCATTAACCATAATCCACCCTACCCCATTCCATCCTACCTAGCAGCATCTATAGCTCCTCTGATCACCCACCTCACCCAGCAGCACCTAGCTCCTCTGATCACCCACCCCACCCCGCCCTCAGTATGGTCAGTATAATCTGGTTTCACACATTAAGGGTGGTAATTCACTTTTGTTACATTGAAGTGTCTTGATTCCTTTAATGTATGCTTATTGACGTAGGATGATAAATATCCGTCCTACCTAAAAAAAAAACTACTAAAAGAATAATTCTTTATCCTAAGGCAAAAGAGTAACATTATAAAACCTTTTACCATTCAATCACCAATTTTTTTGTCATCTGATTAATTCTGGATTATTTAACAGTGTAGTGCTGTACTTGAGAGGAAAATACTACAGCTATAGAAAGCAATGTAAAGAGAATACAATTGATAAGAAAAATTGATATGTTAACAAAATAAAATACTTACTGGTAATCTCAGAGGCCTTATGAAGGAGAGAGTTGACTGATGAGGCTCACTTGACCACACCAATCTTGTCGTATTAGCCATGTCTGTGTGAAACAAACCATAGTTACCATATAGTTATAGTTATTTATTATTATCATCTGACATTCGGTTACTCGGTACAACACGCTTAAGGAGGTGTAGGAGTAGGGGGCAGGCTTGGAAGGGGGGGAATAGGGGGACATGCTTGGGGTGTGTAGAAAGCCTGTCCCCTATTCCTGCACCCCTCTAACCCCCCCCAAGCCTGTCCCCCTATTCCCACCCACCCTTTAATACATATTTCTAATTTTGGACTAGGCATCAAGACCATGTGGAAATATACAATCGGCGACAAATGTCCTGTCACCACATCGACCGAGTCATAATGTCACTCATAAAGTAAGTATGGAAATATAAGCTTCACTTACTCATTAACGTAAAAAAAACAGAGAAGTACAGTTGGACACAGGAATTGGTGCTACAGCCCAGGTGAAAGATACTTGTCCCATTTGAGTAACCAGTGTCTATTATCAGGTACTTGCTTTTTATTACCATCCTCAATACTGACTTCTGCCCTTGGTGTCTCCTATTTGGCACTAAGGAACTTGATATTGGGAGAAATGGACCATCTTTCACTTGGGCTGTACCACCAATTCCTGTGTTCAACCGTACATTAATTTACACCCTGGACATCGTATTTCTGTATAGTGACTGTGTTTATTCGATGATTAACCTGTATGTTATAAATAATCGTTTAATTAAGAAGTGCTGAATGATGAGGCGACACGACTTTTGACGCCGACTTTACAGACATTAGTTTTTTTTTTGTCATCCCCCGCACATTGGGTTATTTATATAATCTAGAGTTCCCATGAAAGTTATAATATGTCCAGGTGTTGAAGAAAACAGTAGTCTAATATACAGTATACTCCAAAGAACCAAAAGATTTAACTTGCCTCTTCTGTAAACAATAAGAATTTTGTGTCTGACTGTACGTGTTATTGTTAGTGTACGAGTTTACGATCAGAAGACTCTCACTCTTGTCTTCCCTGCTAACTCGCCCATTCATCTTCCTTGCAACCTCACCCACTCTCGCCCACTCATATTCCTTGCAACCTCACCCACTCTCGCCCACTCATCTTCCTTGCAACCTCACCCACTCTCGCCCACTCATATTCCTTGCAACCTCACCCACTCTCGCCCACTCATAATCCTTGCAACCTCACCCACTCTCCCGCTCATATTTCTTGCAACCTCACCCACTCTCTCCCACTCATCTTCCTTGCAACCTCACCCACTCTCTCCCACTCATCTTCCTTGCAACCTCACCCACTCTCTCCTACTCATCTTCCTTGCAACCTCACCCACTCTCTCCTACTCATATTCCTTGCAACCTCACCCACTCTCTCCCGCTCATATTTATTGCAACATCACCCACTCATCTTCTTTGCAACCTCACCCACTCATCTTCCTTGCAACCTCACCCACTCTTGCCTACTCATCTTCCCTCCAAGCACACCCTACCATTTTTCATTTTTTGCAAACTCACTCACTCATTCATTCTCGTCTCCCGGACCCACTCACTCACTCACCCACCCAACCACTTATTTACTCATCCACTCACTTTCCCATTAACCTCACCCACCCAACAAACCACTTATTTACTCATCCACTCACTTTTCCATTAACCTCACCCACCCAACAAACCACTTATTTACTCATCCACTCACTTTTCCATTAACCTCACCCACCCAACAAACCACTTATTTACTCATCCACTCACTTTTCCATTAACCTCACCCACCCACCCACTCATCTTCCCTGCAAGCGTACCCATCAGTCAATAATATCATCCAGGTAATAACAATATATCTTAACTCACTCGTTTTCCTTGCTCCGCGTACTACCAGTTGATAATCATAAAACAAAAGTCAAGGTCGTAATCATGGTCGTAA
>JAWZYT010000199.1:70000-80000 GCA_034508575.1 Petrolisthes manimaculis | reverse complement strand
TCAATTTACAAATCAAAGTCTACACCATTTTAATCAACATTTATCAAAGGCTAAGTTAGTAAGCTGCTAAAGGAAACATCAAACTCTTCATAAAGTTACTACAAAACCCTGTCAATAATTACCTCAATAACTGCCCGTACTAATGTTATAATGACAAGATTTAATTACCACTCAAAAAGACCAGAAAATTAATCAACATTTATGAAAGGCTAAAGGTTATTATTATTATTATTGTTAAGCTCTTCGAAAGGTTAGTTACTACAATGTCCTTCATAAATAATTATAGATACCGTAATGTATGACCTTATGTGTGTGTGTGTGTGTGTGTGTGTGTGTGTGTGTGTGTGTGTGTGTGTGTGTGTGTGTGATGACGGTATTGCAGTCTCGAGGTTGAGGTATATAATAATAGATAAATATAAATAATACATGTAAATAAATTGATTTAAAAAAACATAAAAACGCAAGCATGTCTGACGTGTTGACATTGACCGAGAACAGCTGAAGTATTGGTTATTCTGTTCGACGAAGTTTTATAGTATACACCTTAACCAGAGGAATTTTGATTAAAGGGAAAGTAAGATGATCGACCTTATATTCAGTAGTTGGAAGGTCCCTTTTCCCATGCCTTGATACAACACGTGCATGCAAGAGGAAGGTTGACCAGTAGTAGTATTTCAAGGTCAGTTGAGGTAGTTGTCTGTTGTTGTTGTTGTTGTCATTTGTCGCATTGGAGGGGTTACGTACACTTGTGATACGCAATCCTTGACCAGAGACGAACGGCAGGCATGCAACATACACACATACCCTGCATTCGAACTCAGCCTCTATAGGTGTACTGGCTGGTGAAATGAGTAATACCAACTGAGGTGATTCGAAGCTTTCTGCTCCTTACACTCTGGTCAGAAATTATGTATCACGAGTGTACTCCTCCAAACTATATATTGTAGGAAACAGTCTACCATAATAACAAAATAGAAGAATCTGTTTTGTAGTATATATATGTGTTATTGATTCTGTTTTTTTTTTTTTTTTTTTTTGTTACTTTATGCTCTCTGGGTTTTTTTATTGTTGTCACTTCATGCTGTTGCTATTATGGTTGTTTTGTTATTGTTAGTTGTTTTGTTGTTGTTGTTAGTTGTTAGTTGTGCTGTTGTTTTGTTATTGTTTGTTGTTGTTATAATTGTTGTTGTTGTTGTTGTCAGGTGGGCGTCGTTAGGTAACCCTGGGTGGGACTACAACTCCGTCCTGCCTTACTTCGTCAAAGCAGAGGATTTCAGAGGTCCCCTGCCACCAGAGTATGGTATGTAATGAACACACACACACACACACAATTTATCGAATATTCATACAATAAAGGTTACACGTTTTTGTATTTTTTCTGTCAAACTATCACTCGATTAATGACAAACGTCGTATATAGTGATGGGTAGGAGGTATAGGAGTGACGGGTGCTTGACAGAAAACTGGACTATAGGGGGGGGGGGAGGAAGGTCATACCAGGGGAGGTAAGGAGTTGGTGTGTATATACTGTAGGCTACATCTTGACTCACAAATATTATGAATGAGGCCTTGAGTAGTGTTTTGTTTGTTTGGTGTGTGTGTGTGTGTTAAAAGGATGATAATAATATGAGAGAGAGAGCTATTGACAATCTTGGCTAAGTTTAGTACAACACTAGACCATAAGCCCGCGCTACGCACGGTACGATATTTTTTCCTTCCCAGCGGTGGCAGCGTGCCTGAGCGTGGAATGTAAACAAACCGAGTGGGTTGCCAGGCATACGATAAAAGTGAAGTGTGTGTAATTAAGTAATTAGTGGGGTGTTTTTGTGACGAAAATGTCCTCTGTCCCCCCTCGTGTACGTGCACTTTCCGTGTGTGAATTCCTGGCGCTGTAGGTGGTCACATGACAATTTGTATAGCATGACAAACAGAGTCTCTTCATTTAGATATATATATAAATAGCATAATCCTTTAACAAGAACAAACAATATATACCCATCTGGACTTCAACCAAGCCTAAGCAATATATATATATAACCCACCAACCAACCCACCCACCAACCAACCCACCAACCCACTAATCAATCAACCCACCAACCCACCAACCAACCAACCAAGCAAACAAACCCTATACACATGAACATTAGAGAAAGGTACATATGTGAGGTTACAAGGTCAGGCCACACCACCACCACCACCCATCCACCCTTTCCTAGTAGTCGCCACAGTAGCTAGCAACTTCCACGAATCGCTTGCGCTTATATTACTTTTTTTTTTTTTTTTTTTTTTTTTTTTTTTTTTTTTTTTACCAAACAAGTCTCTTATCGAAATTACTTCCCGATTTCACTTTGGTATCACTCACTGACTGTTGTGTATCACTAAAGCATGCACTGGAAGTTTTTGTGTTAGGATTAGATCAATTAACACCTAATTATAGCTAGATATGCGAATATATTTTGACAAGTAACCTTAAAATATTATACTACATACACTTATCTCTGTTTTGACTGTTCATTTTTAAGTACTAGTAACTAAAACATTACGTACTAATAACCAAAATCAATAACAAAACAATTATGCTATATTTTATCCCTGTGTAGACTGTCTCTGAATAAGTTGTGTGTTCGTACCCTTCCAGAGAAGTTTCATGGGCGCGGCGGCCCCCTCACTGTCACCCCTCAGCCCCCTACCACCTTGGCCCGCCAGTTTCTGAAGGCTGGAGCTCAGTTGGGTTTTCCGATTGTTGACTTTCGAGGACCAATACAAGCAGGTACGTACATACATGTGGTCACTTCTCTTGGCTTCCTGTGTCTGTCTCTCTCTCTCATTATTTTATTCTCCTCTCTCTCATCTTTCCTTTTCATATATTATTTGTCTCTCTCTCATTTCTTTCTCCTGCCTCTCATCTCTCATTCTCGTGTCTCTATATCTCCCTTCTCTCTTTTTCCTTCATTTCTATACCTCTCGTTTCTCTGTCTTTCATTCTCCCTCTTCCTACATCTTCCCCTGCCCATTTCTTCACTCCTATCACCACTCTCATTCACTGTCTTTTCAATCTATGTATTCTTTAAGTTTCATTTCTTTGCACTGTGAGTTTTTGCCAAGACGACCGTGTGTGTGTAAATGCAATCACTCTACCTTGACTTACTTCAAATTTGCCCTTCAGTCAGTCAGGTCAGCCAGTTTTAAAATATCATCACATGGAAAGACAGAATGGTTACTCAATCCTCCAAACATTGAGATAAAAAAAAAAAAACTGAATTATTGTGACTTACCATTAAGTAATCTTTAGTCTGCCCCAACTACTCCATAAATATCATACCTCCTCCTCCTTCTGCTCCAATACTCCATAACTCAATCGTTTATAATGTAACCCACAACTGCAGCATTTTACTTCCTCTTGCCCTATAACTCAGCAATCTTCAGTCAGTCTGCCCCACTTACCTCCTCCTCCTTTTTCTCCTCCTCCTCCTCCTCCTGTTTTTGTTGTTGTTGTTGTTGTCTCATAAATGACTCTTGTATCTTACCTCCTTCTTTTCCTCCTGTTGTTGTTGTCGTCGTCGTCTGATAAGTGACTCTTGTGTTGCAGGTTTTCCAGAGAACGCGTCCTTCACAATTCGTGATGGTGTGAGATGTTCCACGGCTGAGTGTTACCTTCGTCCTGCCTCCTCCAGACCAAACCTACACATCCTTCACTCAGCCACGGTCCTCAAGGTGTGTGTGTGTGTGTGTGTGTGTGTGTGCTCTGTAACATAAGGTAAAATATTAATTATGATGTACTCTTTATATAATTCACAGACTATAATATTCTAATGTAATTTAAGGAGCCAGTGATGAATACGTACTTACGACTATATGATTTTAGATAAGTACGAGATATTGTAATTCTGAACCTTCTATAACTTGGCAACACTGCACAGTCTGTATCCTTTTATTTATGTACAGCTACGATCAAATATCCACCAACACTTTCCTTCCATCGTGGTAAATATCTTGGTAATAAAGAACAATACGTGTTTGATTTTGCAGCACTTCATAATAATAATTGAGGGGGTTTGGTTGAGTTGAAGTAAAGTGTTACTGTATGATTACATTTTAATATGATACTGATAATAATTGAAGGGGTTGAGTTGAAGTAAAGTGTTGTTGTATGATTGTATTTTGATACGATACTGATAATAATTGAGGGGGTTGAGTTGACAAAGTGTTGTATATATTTTGATATGATACTGCTGATTTATTTATTGGCACGATGGAAGGAAAGTGTTGGTGGTTATTTGATTGTGGCTGTACATACCATGGAGTTCACACATTTTCTCTTCTCTGCTCCAGGTCTTGTTCAGAGGGAAGAGAGTTTCAGGAGTCACATTTGAACACAATGGAAAGGTGAGACATGTTCAGTTTTTTTTTTTTTTTTTTTTTTTTTTTTTTTTTGTGAAATGACGAAACTAATTTCATGTTTATCCATTTCTGAATTGATAAGTTGAGACCACACTTGCTGCACAATGAAAGTTTGGATGGTATTGACGGTGGAAAAGCTCCGTGAACCAAGGTCATTCACAGGTCAATGATGGTTTATATATTTATCCCAAGGTCATCCCACACAACTATATGGACTAAACTCAATAAATAAATGTATTAAAATCAATTAAATCAATGTATGTACAACAGTGAACTAACAGATAATCATGTTGTATTTATAAAGAATTTTACAACACGACAAAATAAACACAAAAATACATAAAGTTTACAGTACAAGCACAGACTGTTGTGTGTGTGTGTGTGTGTGATTGGTTTGATTAGTTTTCCGTCCACATACAGTAGCATCATACACCATCAGTCACCATGCAGTATACATATAGGTTGGCTCCACCTCAAATATTTAGAAGGTATCCAGGATAACCATACATTATCATTACAGGTGATGAATGTTGGTGCTCGTCGTGAAGTCATCGTATCTGCTGGAGCACTCAGATCACCTCAACTCCTTATGGTGTCTGGGCTGGGACCAAGTGAACACCTCAGAAGACATAATGTATGTATGTATGTACAGTTGGCTTCACTCCCGCGTTTCTGCCCTCTCGTTGCCAATGTTGAGCCAGTCAGAAATACGAATCCCGATCCACAAGTTAAAAAATTCGAAACATTCATATCCTTAGAGTGAAATATATTAATGTTTCGAATATTTTAACTTGTGAATCGGTATTCGAATATCTGACTGGCCCAACACTGGCAACGACATGGGAGAAACGCGGGAGTGGAGCCAATTTTACGTCATGTGTGTGTGTGTGTGTGTGTGTGTGTGTGTGTCTGAATAGAATAGAATAAGTGTGTGTGTGTGTGTGTGTGTGTGTGTGTGTGTGTGTGTGTGTGTGTGTGTGTGTGTGTGTGTGCGTGTGTGTGTGTTGTGTCTTCTGGTGTGTGTGTGTCTTGTCTTGTGTGTGTCTTGTGTGTGTGTGTGTATCGTGTCTTGTGTGTGTGTTACTTTTGACTTTCACCTCAAATTTTCAGACTGTCTTCCGCAATGACCACCTCAATAAGTTTCTACCGTAAAGAACAAAAAAGTCAGTCAAGGTCAAGGATACTTTTGCTTGAAACTCTACGGCTCCTACCAATAACATTTCAAAGAGAGAGAGAGAGAGAGAGAGAGAGAGAGAGAGAGAGAATTACATAGAATTACATAGAATTACATAGATACACGGGCCACACAGACCTTGCGGTCCCTTCGAGGTGGTCCGGCCTTAACGTTAGGGAAAAAAATAATATCAATGATTAGTGAAGGATAGTAAAGGATAGTAAAGCAGAAGGCTCTCTCCCCACCCACCTCTCCCTCGGGCATTACACCCTACATGAAAGTAATGATAGAAGCAGTACCTTGTGGCTGGAAGAAAACAGACACAAGGAAATTTTATAGGAGAGTTGGAAAGTAGGCTTAAATTGAAACACAAATAAATACAGAAAAATAAATAAATATGGATTAGTAAAAATAAAAAAAAGAATATACATACATATACATACATATACATATACATACACATACACACATGCACACATACACACATCATTTCCTATAGGTTATTTCCTATACTATACCCTTTTCTACAAGATGTTTGTCGAGTCTTTTTTTAAATGTGTTAATGGTTAGACTATTGACTATTAATGATGGCAGGCTATTCCATTCGTTTATAATTGTGTAAGTATAAAAGTTTTTAGTAGTGTCAAGGTTAGCTCTTTTACCAATTAGTTTCATTCCATTACCCCGAGTTGTGCTGTTATGATTTACTTTAAAGAGTTTGCTGGCATCTACATTGTTAAAGTTATTTAGGGTTTTGAAACATTCTATTAGTTGGCCTCGGATTCTTCTTTTTGACAGGGAGAATAGGTTAAGTTCTTTTAATCTTTCCGGATACGGTTTATTTCTTAGTGATGGAATTAGTTTGGTTGCTCTACGCTGAACAGCCTCAAGTTTGTCTATATCCTTTTTCAAATATGGAGCCCAAAATTGCACTGCATACTCCATATGAGGTCTTACTATGCTATTGTACAGAGGCAAAATTATTTCCTTATTCTTATATATGAAGTTTCTTTTAATGAATCCTAGTGCTCTGTTTGCTTTATTTGCTGCAATGGTGCATTGAACTGAAGGTTTGAGGTTCTTGTTTATGGTGATGCCCAGGTCCTTTACCTCTGTAACACTATTGATTTTATACCCATTTATTTCATATTCAAATGATTTATTTTTTGACCCAACGTGTAGTACTTGACATTTATTGACATTAAAGGGCATCTTCCATGTGTTGGACCATTCTCCAATTTTGAATAGGTCAGCCTGTAGTGAGTTTTTGTCTTCCTCATTTAATACTGATTTTCCAATTTTAGTGTCATCAGCAAACTTTGATATGATATTATTTAAGCCAACATCTATGTCATTAATATATATTGTAAATAATACTGGGCCGAGCACTGACCCCTGAGGCACTCCACTGGTAACTGGAACCCATCTAGACTCTACCCCATTAATGATAACCCTCTGTTTTCTACCATTCAACCAATTTTCTATCCATGCATGTACATTACCTTCTATTCCTAATGATTTTACTTTATTCATAAGCTGCTTATGTGAGAGAGAGAGAGAGAGAGAGAGAGAGAGAGAGAGAGAGTGTACTCGTATAATTCAGTGTGTGTGTGTGTGTGTGTGTGTGTGTGTGTGCGTGTGTGTGTGTGTGTGTGTGTGTGAATGAGAGTGAGCGTGAATGACTGTGACTGTGTGTGTGAATGAGGACGAACGTGTGAGCGTGAATGAATGAATGAGTGTGACTGTGTGTGTGCATGAATAATATTGTATGTACTGTTCGTATATGTGAATGAATGCGTGAGTGTGAGTGAATATGAATGAATGAATGAATACAAATGCCTGCGTGTGTGTGAATGAATACGTGTGTGAGTGAGTATGAATGAATGAATGAATGAATGAATGAATGAATGAATGAATGAATGAATGAATGAATGAATGAATATAAATGCCTGTGTGTGTGTAATAACAACAACAAACATTGGCTTCAACAGGTGGATGTAGTGTTAGATCTACCAGGTGTTGGACAGAACCTACACGACCACATCATAGTAAATGGTCTCTCCTGGACACATCCCCGTAACTCAGCCTTCTCATCACCTACGGAACTATTCACCCCGAGCTCTGTCCATCAGTATATCAGGGAGAGGCAAGGTCAGTCTATAGTTGTTTTATTTGTGGAAGGAAGGAAGGGAAGGTTAGTGTTAGTTTATTTATGGAAGGAAGGGAAGGTTAGTGTCAATTTATTGATGAAAGTAAGGTAAAGTTAGTTTTAATTTATTTATGGAAGTAAGGGAAGGTTAGTGTTAGTTTATTTATGGAAGGAAGGGAAGGTTAGTGTTAGTTTATTTATGGAAGGAAGGGAAGGTTAGTGTTAGTTTATTTATGGAAGGAAGGGAAGGTTAGTGTTAGTTTATTTATGGAAGGAAGGGAAGGTTAGTGTTAGTTTATTTATGGAAGGAAGGGAAGGTTAGTGT
Organism: Petrolisthes manimaculis; assembly: GCA_034508575.1. Taxonomy (NCBI): domain Eukaryota; kingdom Metazoa; phylum Arthropoda; class Malacostraca; order Decapoda; family Porcellanidae; genus Petrolisthes; species Petrolisthes manimaculis. Next base: position 71,951 of record JAWZYT010000199.1, on the reverse strand, counting down.
TAGTTTATTTATGGAAGGAAGGGAAGGTTAGTGTTAGTTTATTTATGGAAGGAAGGGAAGGTTAATGTTAGTTTATTTATGGAAGGAAGGGAAGGTTAATGTTAGTTTATTTATGGAAGGAAGGGAAGGTTAGTGTTAGTTTATTTATGGAAGGAAGGGAAGGTTAATGTTAGTTTATTTATGGAAGGAAGGGAAGGTTAGTGTTAGTTTATTTATGGAAGTAAGGGAAGGTTAATGTTAGTTTATTTATGGAAGGAAGGGAAGGTCAATGTTAATTTATTTATGGAAGGAAGGGAAGGTTAGTGTTAATTTATGGAAGTAAGGGAAGGTTAGTGTTAGTTTATTTATGGAAGTAAGGGAAGGTTAGTTTTAATTTATTTACTCCGAGTCTCTTTTCCTCTATTATACCTATACCTTGTGTTTGTCTCAGGCCCTCTAGCGGAAGTGCCAGTAAACCTCCACAACGCCTTTATGAGAGTGGGTAATAGAGGTGATCCAAGCTGGCCTAACCTACAGATACTCTTCCTCAGTTCTATCTTCGGTGATGACTTCGGCACCGTGAATGCTGCCTCCTTCAACTTCGATGCCAGGGTAAGTGAGCGAGTGAAAAGGAGCAGTAGGAGGAATGGTTTCTCTCTCTCTCTCTGTCTGTCTGTCTGTCTGTGTATGTGTGTGTGTCTCTGTCTCTCTCCCTCTCTTTCTCTCTCTCTCTCTAGCAATCCTCAATGTGTTTAATAGATGATTAAAGTAAAAGTACACATTCTTTCTAAAAACTCTTACAAACCCACCATAACTCACATTTAATTATATCCTTTCACTACAGAGGTTCAAGCGTTACTTCGGTGATATCTATGGACAGTCAGGGTTTAGTATGAGACCTATACTGGTGGACCCTAAGAGTCGTGGTTCACTCACCCTTCGTTCTTCAGACCCTAGAGACGACCCTTACATTGACCCCAACTACCTCAGCCACCCTGATGATGTGGCAACACTGGTCGAAGGTAAACAAACGCTCCATTAATTAAAAGAGGGAAAGTTCAGCCAGAGTTGGTAAATAAATAAATAATAAATAAATAATAATCCTCTTGAGCTTATATATATATACACGGTGTTTAGGAGTTCACATTGTCATAATAACTATATATATAATAATTTATATTTACAGAACCTCACCTCCATTGTTCTATTTATTAGTGATGAATTGACAGTCTCTTTCCTTCCTTCTTTTCTTATCTTTTCTTTCCTCAGGCATCAAGCTGGTGTTGGCGTTGGGTCACACTCCACCACTCAAGGACGAGGTCAAGGCCAAATTTTTCGACAAGGTAAACAATAAACAGAAAGTCCCGGTGGGTGGGTCACTCACTACAACGCGGGTATTATAACGGGAAGTATGACACTGCTGGTCTGGAAACACACATGTCCTATCAAATGGGTTTTAGTAATACAGTTCCTCACGTTCTTTTCAGTTCATCACGTTCTTTTCAGTATGCATTAAGTGTACAGTCAATTATACAGTTCCTCACGTTCTTATTAGTGTGTATTAAGAGTACAGTCAATCAACTATGTCGTTTCTTCGTTCATATCCAGACAATAACGACACAACACAACATGGACACATCCTCCACTCACACACCTCACACTCACTACTGTCTGGTCATCTGAGAACTGAGTGTGAGTGATCGTCTGAAACAGTTGCCATTAGCCAGTTTTGTAAAGTTATCCTCGCTGCTTCGACTTATATGTTCGAATATTTACAGGGTTCGAACGAAGACACGAGATTTTGGCTGACTGTACACTGGCGCCCCACAGTCCCCTATAACCCACTTGAGTCGAAGCCCGAGATCTGAAACAGGCGATTTCTGGACGACAGCCCACTCAAACCATCACAAAGCCACAAAAATTCCGAACTAATGGAAGCTCTAGGTGGACTGTCGTTCAGAAACCACTGTAC
>JAWZYT010000199.1:35000-65000 GCA_034508575.1 Petrolisthes manimaculis | reverse complement strand
GGTGGGTTAGTTGTAGTTATTACCAGGTACTTGATACACGTATATAATATCGTCTCTGCCTGCCTTCCTGCCTGCCTGCCTTCCTGCCTGCCTACCTTCCTGCCGGCCTGCCTTCCTGCCTGCCTATACCTTCCTGCCTGCCTGCCTGCTCGTTGCCTTGAAGTGCTTGGGTACATAAAACTATTTGTGTTTTTTGAGGGTTTGGTCGCCCCTTTGTATTCGAGCCATTCCTGTTCAAGTTTAATAAATGGGTCTTTATCACCTCTTCCTCTCCCTCCCTCTCCTGTTTATTACTCTATGGAATTATTAAGTTAGTTAGTTAGTTAGTTAGTTAGTTAGTTAGTTAGTTAGTTAGTTAGGCTGTTATAACTTTATTTATTTATTTACTTATTTATAACTTCATTTATTCATTTATTTATTAATCTATGAAAATATAAAGTTAGTTAGTTAGTTAGGCTGTTATAACTTTATTCATTCATTTATCTATTTATTTATTTATATCCAGACACCAGCCTTCAATTTGCTTCAACAAACACAACAATGTACAACTCCACTCCCTCATCAAAACCCATCACGTGTTGGTCTCTGGACAATATTGGCAAGATACAAGAGAAAGAGGAGGAGGAGGAGGAGGAAGAGAGAAGGAGAAGGAAGAGACAAGAGAAAGAGGAGGAGGAGGAGGAGAGGAGGAGAAGCAAGAGACAAGTGAAAGAGGAGGAGGAGACGGAGGAAGAGAGAAGGAGAAGCAAGAGACAAGAGAAAGAGAAGGAGGAGGAAGAGAGAAAGTTGACACGAGTGGTGGAAGACTTTGCCCAAAACACCACAGCCCATGGTATTGGTTCCATGTGGAGGTACCGTCAACGTCCGCTAGGGGCGCTGTGGACGGTGGTGACGACGGTAATGTTTATACTCCTCCTCACTTACATCATCACTGAAATCCAACAGTTCAACGAGATAGAAGTGTTCTCCAAGGTAAATAAATAAATAAATGAATGAATGAATGAATGAATGAATGAATGAATGAATGATGAATGAGCAGGTCCCATGTGTGTGTGTGTATGTGTGTGTGTGTCTGTGTGTGTGTACATGTGTGTGTGTGTATGTGTGTGTGAGTGTGTGTGTACGTCAACAAATTGCCAATATCATTAAAAAACACATGAACAACAGCAGGAGCAATAATAATAATAATAATAATAATAATAATAATAATAATAATAATAATAATAATAATAATAATAATAATAATAATCAAATCACGACAACCCTAACCAAACCTTCCATCAACCAACCATCCATCCATTCACTCATCCCTCCACTCCCTCCTTCACCAACCATCCCTCCATCCATCCACTCCCTTCTTCACCAACCATCCCTCCATCCCTCCATCCACTCCCTCCTTCACCAACCATCCATTCAACCATCCCTCCACTCCCTTCTTCATCAACCATCCCTCCATCCATCCACTCCCTTCTTCATCAACCATCCCTCCATCCCTCCATCCACTCCCTCCTTCACCAACCATCCATTCAACCATCCCTCCACTCCCTTCTTCATCAACCATCCCTCCATCCATCCACTCCCTTCTTCATCAACCATCCCTCCATCCCTCCATCCACTCATCCCTCCATCCATCCACTCCTTTCTTCATCAACCGTCCCTCCCTCCCTCCATCCACTCATCCCTCCCTCCATCCACTCATCCACTTCCTCCTTCACAGCGTAGTGATGTTGAAAACCTGAGAAGTCTGCCGTTGCCTTCCCTCGTTTTCTGCAACCGAGGTTTCTTCTCTCGCCAAAAACTTCAAGGTCAGTCTTAAGGGGGTGCGGGAGTAGGGGACAGGCTTGGGGGGTGCGGGAATAGGGGGACAGGCTTTAGTGGGGGTAGAAGGCCTGTAACCTATTCCCACACCCCACTATATAACCCCCCTAGAGCCTGTTCCCCTAATCCCGCACCCCCCCAAGCCTGCCCTCTACTCCCGCACCCCCCCGCCAAGCATGTCCCCCTATTCCCGCACCCCCTTAAATAAACCTTGTACTGCCGATAATTTAAGTCACACTCATGTATATTTAATTCACTCATATTTTTCAAGCACCTTTTTTTCTCCCGGGCTGTAATTTTTATCGACAATTCCACCTTTTCAAAATTTCATCATCAACTCTTGATATTTTGTTTTTGGTTTGATTTCTCCCGCCTTTTCAACGGAGCGCCCTTTCGTGTGTGTATGTATGTGTGTGTGTGTTGTTGTTATCACAGGGATGGAACTAGACGTGGTGAAGGCAGAAGTGGAGGAGACTGTATGTGTGTGTGTGTGTTGTTGTTGTTATCATGCAGGGATGGAACTAGACGTGGTAAAGGCAGAAGTGGAGGAGACTGTATGTGTGTTGTTGTTGTTGTCATGCAGGGATGGAACTAGACGTGGTAAAGGCAGAAGTGGAGGAGACTGTATGTGTGTTGTTGTTGTTGTCATGCAGGGATGGAACTAGACGTGGTAAAGGCAGAAGTGGAGGAGACTGTATGTGTGTTGTTGTTGTTGTCATGCAGGGATGGAACTAGACGTGGTAAAGGCAGAAGTGGAGGAGACTGTATGTGTGTTGTTGTTGTCATGCAGGGATGGAACTAGACGTGGTAAAGGCAGAAGTGGAGGAGACTGTATGTGTGTTGTTGTTGTTATCATGCAGGGATGGAACTAGACGTGGTAAAGGCAGAAGTGGAGGAGACTGTATGTGTGTTGTTGTTGTTGTCATGCAGGGATGGAACTAGACGTGGTAAAGGCAGAAGTGGAGGAGACTGTATGTGTGTTGTTGTTGTTATCACAGGGATGGAACTAGACGTGGTAAAGGCAGAAGTGGAGGAGACTGTATGTGTGTGTGCGTTGTTGTTGTTATCACAGGGATGGAACTAGACGTGGAGCTGTCCAACTATTTGATGCTAATGGTGGGATCAGCTTATCTGGCCCACAACTCCTTCTTCAAAACTCCAGCCAAAAGAACTCTCCTCCACGCCAGACTCGAGGACTACCTCACCAGACGCAAGCTAACCCTCTCACAACTTGTACAGGCGGTGTCTCTCTCGTGAGTTAATACTACGTAAACACTATTATTATTATTATTATTATTGTTGTTATTATTATTAAACCCCATAGATTTATATTATTATTATCTCACGTACACTCGTGATACGTAATCCCTGACCAGAGATGAACGGCAGGCAACACACACACACACACACACACACACCCTGCATTCGAACTCAGCCTCTATATGTGTACTGGGTGGGGAAATGAACAATACCAGGCGATTCAAAGCTTTCTGCTCCTCACACACTCGTCAGAATTATGTATCACGAGTGTACTGTACATAAACTAACTAACTATGGAGTAATGCATACATAACTTTTCCCACACCACTCACTGCAAATGTATCTCTTTTTCTTTTTCCCTTGATTTGTACTGGAGGTGTGAGGAGATGGTAATCCAGTGTGCTTTGGGTCCGAGGATGATGTGGGGGGATGAGTGTTGCCGAGACATGGTGCAGGTGGAAACTAGAAGTGGACTCTGTTTTAGCAGGGAGGCTGACGAGGACTTCATACAGGTTGGCAACGGGGAGTGGATGGGTTACACGGTGGTACTCAACACTTCATATCAAGAGCCAGGTTAGTATACACACACATACACACACACACATACATACACACCAAGAACTGGGTCAGTACACACACACACACACACACACACACTCCAAGAGCCGGATCAGCACACACACACACACACATACAAACACACCAAGAACTGGGTTAGTACATACACACACACACACACACACACACACACACACACACACACACACACACACACACACACACACACACACACACACACACACACACACACACACACACACACACACACACACACACTATACAAAAAGTGTCTTGTATAGTTTGGAGGAATCAGTGGCCCTCAAAAACAATTCTTTCAACAGCAACACTTACAATAATGTTGGTGTGTACATGGTTTAGTTTAGAACTTTAGAGGAACCAATGAATGACCTTTAAGAGGGGGGGAGGGTAATTCACTTTTATTAAATTGGATCTCCTCGATTCCTCCACTGTATGCCAGGAAACAGGACCAGAAGAGAAAATATAATGGTGATCCGTTGCTTGGAATTGTTTGGAGGATTCAGTTGCTCCAGAATTATGAACACAAAATGTCCCCCTTCCTTAATAATTAATTCATTTCTCTTTCAACCAAACAGAACTGGCTGAGGAATTGGTGGATCCCATTAGATGGTTGAAAAGAGGTGTACAAATCACCATCACCAACACCATCACACAGCCTTCCTTATTGGTGACAGAGCAGGGAACCATTCTACCAACACACACCTTTACACCCATCACTCTCACTCTTGCAAAGGTATATACGTATATTGATTAAAGGTGTTATGCTTCCTTTACACATTCTCATATCCATTACACACATACATACACTCTTTCTTTTCTTTTTTTTTTTCTCTCTCTCTCTCTCTCACTCTCTCTCTCTCTCTCTCTCTCTCTCTCTCTCTCTCTCTCTCTCTCTCTCTCTCTCTCTCTCTCTCTCTTATATCTAACCAAACAATCTCCCAAACCACTAACCAATCAACCAAATAATCACCTAGGTAACCAACGTACCAACTAATCAAATAATCACCTAATCAACCAACTAACCAATCTACCAATTAATCACCTAACCAATTAACCAACCAATAAACCAACCAACCAATCAATCACCTAACCAATTAACCAACCAACTAACCAACCAACCAACCAAACCCAAATACTAACACCACATCAAATTATCATTTTTCGACACAGATTAATCGCGAGGGGCTGACACAAGGTCCTGCCATCTTCACAACTTTCCCGTGTGTGCAGCGAGAACAAGAACAAGAACAAGAACAAGGAGATGAAGACGAGGGAGAACATCAACAAGGAGGTGAAGAAGAGGGAAGAGTGAGCCAAGATGAAAAAGGAGATGATGAAAGAGATGAAGAAGAGGGACATATAGGAATGAACCAACCCATCGTAAACAACTGTCTGCTTGAGGTGTCTAGACGTTGTATCCCCAGGGTTTGTGGCTGTAGCAGTTATTGGCTTCACAACGACAACAACAACGACAACAACAACGACTACACTGTTATAGGGATGTTGCCTATGTGTACAGCCTTTGAGTTGTATATGTGTATGGGTTTAATCTATCCCTCACCTACCACTACCACTACCACCACCACTACCAATACAAACCACAGCTTCATAGGTAAGCACATAAATATATAAATATTAAAAAAAAAAAAAAAAATGAAATATATAAATAAAATAAATAGATAAAAAATGAAATATATAAATAAAATAAATAAAGATATTAACAAATAATTATATAAATAATTATCTTGATGGATTAGGACATAGATAAATGAATAAATGATAAGCTAATAAATTAATATCTACATAGGTAAGGACATTAGTGAATACATACAAACATTCATACATACATACACACACACACACACACACATACATATATATACATACATACATACACATACATATATACATACATACATACACATACATATATACATACATACACATACATACATACACATACACACTTACATACAAGAATCCCGACAGGTTCACCCGAAGAGACAACAGATGGTGATGATGATGGTGATGGTGGTGATGGTGATGGTGGTGAGGAGGTGGTGAATGAAATCTGGAAAATAAACAAGACGAGGGAAATGATGAAATGCTTTGCCGAAGGTAAGGACCAAATTAATTAAAGGGGGGGGGGAATTGGGGGACAGGCTTGAGGGAGGGGTGGACTGGGGGCGCATGTGTGGGAGTAGGGACACAGGCTTGGTTGGTTGGGGGATTAGGGGGGTGCGGAAATAGGGTACAGCCATGGCTTATAGTGCTTGACCAGGGTCCAAGGAGTGTTGGTGAGCAACTGAACAGAGTTCCAAACTTCCAACAAGTGAATTTTCCAAACCATTCTCAACGTTGAGAAAGGTTTAGAAGATTCACTTTTTCGAACTTTGTTCAGTTACTCTCCAACACTCCTTGTACCCTGGTGAAGCACTATAAGCCATGGCTGTACGTCAGGCTTTCTACCCACCCCAAGTCTGTCCCTCTATTCCCGACCCCCCCCCCCAAAAAAAAAAAAAAAAACTAACCCCCCCACCCAAGCCTGTCCCCTACTCCCGCACCCCGTTAACAAAAAATAATTGATATAAGAGGAGGAAAATATTATATGGGATATGACTGAGTATGGGATATGTGGAGAACCTTGATTCCTCCAAAGTATGCCACGAAACAACAGGACCACCAGATTAACAAAATTAATGACATCCTGTTGGTTTGGAGGAATCAGTTGCTCCAGATTTACCACAAACACTATAATTATTACCCCATTAAAAAAATAAAATAAATAAGAAATAACTGTGTGCATGAGGTGCCAGTTTATTATTATTATTATTATTATTATTATTATTATTTTTTTTTTATTTTTTTTTTATTTTTTTTTTTTTCAATTTGTTTTTGTTATTTTTTTTTTTTTTCTAGTTTCTGGTGAGTGTCGATTGGTGTGTAGAGAGAAGGTGTTTACAGGCCAGCCCGTCACTCAGCCCCTCCTTTCCCAACACCTTCTACAACTACAGCAACGACAGGGACTTGATAGGTTCGTATCCCCTTTATTTCTTCCTTCCTTGTATCTCATTCTTTCCTTTTCACCCTCCACTTCCTTCGTTTTTTCCTTCCTTAGTTTTTTCCCTACTTTCTTCCTTCCTTGTATCTCATTCTTTCCTTTTCACCCTCCACTTCCTTCGTTTTTTCCTTCCTTAGTTTTTTCCCTACTTTCTTCCTTCCTAAGTTTGTTCCTTCCTTCCTTCCCTACTTTCTTCCTTCCTAAGTTTGTTCCTTCCTTCCTTCCTCCCTTCCTTCCCTACTTCCTCCCTTCCTTCCCTACTTTCTTCCTTCCTAAGTTTGTTCCTTCCTTCCTTGTCACATTCTCTCCTTCCTTCCTCTTATCTTCACCTTCCACTTCCTTCGTTTGTTCCTTCCTTCCTTTTTCTTATCTTCTTAGAGTAAGTAAGCTACAGACGTGCTATTTAAGTACACACACACACACACTTCGAATAAGTATACCTTATAATTAAAGTTAGTATACACAAACACACACAATCAGAATAAGCACCCACACAGTTAAAGTAATCTCACTCACTCTCTCTCTCTCTCTCTTACGTGATTACCCTCTCTCTCTCTCTAACGTGATTACCCTCTCTCTCTCATTAACGTGACAACTCTCTCTCTCTCTCTCTCTCTGGTCTATACAGGACTGATGGCTTGGCAGTGGTGAGTGTGTACTACCCCAGACAGTCGTACTCACAGGTGGTGTTTTGGCGTAAAAGTTTTCTCGACTTGATGGGTGAGTAATATCTTCAGTTAGCTTCGTTACCCCTTCAAAAACAATAACAAACCAAAAATGTGAGTAGTTTCGTTTCCCCTTCAAAAAAAAATAACAAACCGAAATATGAGTAGTTTTGTTACCCCTTCAAAAAAAAAAAAAAAAAATTGTAAATGAAAAAAATAAAATAAATAGGCCTACTATAAATCTTTCTATTCATCTTTATTTTCTTCTGTCATATTCTTCCTATACGCAATAGTCTTCATTTTCTCTTTCTTCATTTCTTCATTTCCTCTTTCTTCTTCGTCATCATCACCGTCTTATCCTTCTTCTTCATGTTAATTCTTCAGTTTCCTCTTCTCCTTCCTTCTGTATCTTTCAATTGACTTCCCTCTTTCTTTTCCCTTTCCTTATCTCTGTTATTCCTTCTCCTTCCTTCCTTCCTTCCGTATATTTCAATTCCTGTCCTTTTTTCTTTTCCCTTTCCTTATCTCTGTTATTCCTTCTCCTTCCTTCTGTATCTTTCAATTCCTGTCCTTTTTTCTTTTCCCTTTCCTTATCTCTGTTATTCCTTCTTCTTTCAGTATCTTTCAATTCCTGTCCTTCTTTCTTTTCCCTTTCATTATCTCTGTTATTCCTTCCACTTCCTTCCTTCCTTCCTTCAGTATCTTTCAATTCCCGTCCTTCTTTCTTTTTCCTTTCCCTCGTCCATGTATTTATTGTTTTCTCTCCCTCCTCCCACAGGCGAAGTAGGAGGTGTTAGCGGCCTCCTGCTGGGGTGTTCATTGGTCTCCATCCTCGAAATTCTAATCTTCATCCTCTCCTGTTTCAAGGCCTTGGTTGAGATGGCAGTGATTCGTATCCGTAGAGCATTTCTTGTATAAAAAAAAAAGTAGTGGTAGTGGCTCCTGGTGGTCAATGATGGAACTAGTTGGTTTGTTTGTGTGTGTTTGTATGGTGTGTGTGTGTGTTTGTGTGGTATCTGTCTGTGTGTGTGTGTGTGGGTGGGTGTGTGTGTTCTCTATGTTTGTCTGTTTGTGTGGTGTCTGTCTGTGTGTGTGTGTGAGTGTGTTCTCTATGTTTGTCTGTCTGTTTGTGTGTGTGTGTGTGTGTGTATGTAATTGCAACTGCCATGCAACGAAAGAAAAAAGATCGTACCATGCAGGTTAATTTGGAAGTCCCCGTCGAGAAAGAATGAGAAAGAAAGGAAGGACAACAAAACACGAATGACCTAACGAAACAAAAGAAAAGGAAAGACAGAAATAGAGGAACCGACAGCGATTTGAGCAACGTGTGAGACAGACTGCAATGTGTGTGTGTCTGTGTGTGTGTGTGTGTGTGGGTTAAAGTAGTATACAAGGTCACCACGGATGCTGCATGGTTTGGTATGTGTGTGTGTGTGTGTGTGTGTGTGTTCCAAGTCTCAGTATCTGTGTCTGTCAGTGTGTGGAAGGTTAGGTTTAGACTCGTGCCTCTTTTCTTGCATGACTACATTCACCTTATTACCTTATCACTTCCTAATCCTTACTAGACTACACTAATCTTTCCTTCTCAGTTCCCAATCCCTACTATACTAATTCCTACAATAATCCCCCTCAATTCCTAATCCCTACTGCTATAGATTACACTAATTTTCTCGGTTCCTACTAATCCCTTCGCTTCGTTCCTCGTCCACAACTTTTTCCTTCAACTCTTTCGATCGTTTCCCACCTCATACTGGATCGTCTCTTTCCACACACACACACACACACACCAGCAGCTGTTCTTTCGTCAACCAGTTTGCTCGTTCGTCTTTAAAGCAGCACATCTCTATCAAGCTAACTTTAACTACAGTCTCCCAAGTCACACAACATCATAATTATATACACAGGTTAGTTCACTGTTTAGAAATGCAACTAAATAACTCCGGGTTCCTCTTAGAAATATATATATAATAAGTCCTATACGCATTACTGACTGTCGTAAACAATTTGTCAATCTCGAAAATCTCGCAAGCAACAAGTGACGTGACAAAGCATGATCAGAGTGGGAGTGTGTAGCATAATATTTTTTATAGTGGTGAAGAGGGTATGAGGAAAATTCTAGTAGTGGTGGTGTTGGTAGTGGTGGTGGTGGTGGTGCGTGTGTGTTGGCATAGGACTGAGTGCATGTGGGTTTTATTGTCAGTGGTATAGTTAAGTGGTGGTGGTGGTAACTGAGGTGTAGGTGGTGGAGGGTGTGGTATAGTGGTGGAGGGTGTGGTAGTGGTGGAAGGTGTGTGTTACAGTGGTAGTAGTGGTTGTGGTGGTGGTGGTGGTAGTGGTGGTATAGTAGTAGTGGTGTGGGTGACAGCAGACGTCTCTTCTCTCCCACGTGTTCACAACCTCGTCAAAACTTTTTATAAACTAGTGAGTCAGAGATGAAGCCAGACCGTCAGTGTATAGGATTGGCAAACGCACACGTGGAGTCAAACATACATACAGGTCTTAATTAAGGTACCCTGTGTTGTAGTCAGAAAATTGGAGGTAAATGAGTCCTTTAAATATTGCCACGAAACACCACCTATATGAAAAGAGCTTGTTTCGTGGCATGGTCAGGAGGAATCAGAAGCCTCCAATTCTCCTTCACGATCACAGGGCCCTTAAAGGTTACTGATTCCTCCAAAATATGCCAGAAAACAGTCGCCATCAATGATACTAATAGGAGATCCGTTTCGTGGCATAGTTAGGAGGACTCATTAGCCATCTAATTTACCAAAAAAGAAACTCCCTTTAATAATAAATCTGAATCAACTCATTCCTCCAAACTATTCCAAGCAACAACTAAGGCACCATTATTATTGGTAAACAAACCGATCACAATGCATTGCTGGATTATCAAACCAAATTTAGTTAATGAGGAAATGTTATTGGATGAGAGAGAAGAAAGGACAACAAACAAACAAACAAACAAACAATACTAATATAATATTATCTCCCGCCTTAACCATTCAAGGTCAAAACTTGGCGGGAAAACAGATGGTCTAGCTAATAATAATAATAATAATAATAATAATAATAATAATAATAATAATAATACCCCTTGAAAGCTACGATGATATGATGATGATGGCAATGTGATAAATACGAGGGAGGTCACCACCTGCTGCTGCTGGGTTATATTTACACCACATACATACAGGTAGGCTAGATGTAATGGTGGGCTATATTATCTATAAATAAAACCAGCCAGCCAGGGCCCCGTTTGGTTAGAAATCTATGGCCGTAACAAACCCTTGCCTGCCAGCTGGCCTTGACGTTTGGATACCACAGATCAAACCTACACCTTTTTACATTAGTATAAAATAAATACCATAATATAATCATTGTGTTGCCTCTCACTCACTCCTTTTCCTTATATCATAATTATATACGTTGTCTCTCAATATAAATATAAGCTAATATGTTTCTTATCACTCATACCTCCGCTCGATCTACTCATTCGCCTTTCTTATTTTCCTATTATTTTTTTATGTGTTCTATTTCTTCTTTATCAACCAATATATGTACTGTATGTATGTGTCTTAATTGGCATTTCGAGTAAGTGAACGTACAAAAAATACGAGTTTGACCTTCTCACACTTTTGTTATTTTTTTTAATTTTAAGTGAGGACATTAATTTGAGCCTAATAAGTGATATATGGAATAAACTGTTTGGCAATTAAAGGTGTTCTCTCTCTCTCAAACCTGGGCCAACTAAGTGAGAGGCGGGGAAGCTGTCACAATATTTCATTTTTTTTTATGTCACAGTATCGGGACTGTGGTCTGTCAGTAGTGTGTGATCAGTGACTCTTGTGAGACCCCAAGATTACTGGATTGAAGTTTCGAGTTCATTGTTGGGTGCTTCATAAATTAGATAGAGACAGTGGATCGCCTTATTTAGTCAGATATGCGATAATGTCATGTTTACCTTGAAGACGAGAAGGAATTCTAATATATAAATACTAAAACGCAGGCTTTTATAAATGCTTAAGCCAGTAGCCTAGTATTTAAGAATTTAAGAATGAAATAAACCCAAATATCACTCAAACACACAATATAAACACACCATAAAACATATTGGTTATCTAAGAGGGTGTATTGTGTGGTAGTATTTTACCAGTTAATCTTTCATTTATTTTTGGGGTTTTACCAGTTAATCTTTCATTTATTTTTTGGGCCATATTCAAGGACATTCGTGTGGTAGCGGCACGACGGCTGAATTGTTTTTCTATGGAGCCATGCATCGTATCGATCGGTACTACGCCATCGTAACTATGCACCACAAAATAATATTCTTGAATATGGCCTTGTACACATGCAACCATATAGAATGAAAACTATACAGAAAAAATAATAATATCTAAACAATCACATCAGATGATATTATTCTCTTCTGGGAATGAAAAAGGGGAACACGATAAGGCGGAAATCACAAAATATCACCCAGCCCGAGTTTTTATTTCCGTATCGTTCAACACCAACACAAAAAGTAGGCTACACCTTTCTTTTAAAAATGTTCTTGTGCGCAGGCGTTTCGATGTCCCAGGCCTAATGCACCAAATTGACAAATTCAAACTATTATTTAGTTTTTAGTTTGTTTATTCTATTCTATTCTGATTAATATACTAGCTGCTGACTTCTCATATAGGCCTATAATTTGTCCATGTCATATACTGTTGAATTATTTCCAAATCTCGTATTATGTAGTCCTATATTTTTAATTAAAGAGTTAACAAACAAAAAATAATAATATATCCTTGAAATTATCACCCAACCAACCGACCTAGTACAGCATTTAGTACTTTAATTTCTATAGCAGTTTTATAGATCACACGTAGCAAAGTAACTACAGTAAATAGGTAACATGACAACAACCATTGATTAGGCTACGATAGATAACTAGATGCTAGACGCTCATTACTAAGTACATACATACATCTTATGATTCTTATCTGATAAACTGTAGTAGTAGAGGAAAGTCGAGTAGGCTATTTAGTTACACACACACACACACACACATACTGTACTTGGCAACATTTTAAGCCACCCCATTCAGAATTAATTAAGTTATAACTATAGTGTATTTGTGGCACGTGAAGCAACACCGACTATAGGTTACGAATGGAGATAATATATTTTTGGTACATTAGAGTGCCTTGATTCCTCTAAACTCTAAAGTAATATAGAATAATGGTGTCCTGTTGTTTGGAATACTTTGGTCCTAATACTTGCTCCATATAATTACATAAGTGTGATTTGAGAAGTGTAGTATGAGTCTTATAATTATGTTCTCTCATTCTCAGGTAAATGGCCAATGGTTTGAGAAGTGTGGCCTCGGTGTGAGAAGCTACAGTATAAAATATAAGAGAAGTGTATTATAATTACCTTTCTATAAAAAAATATAGATCATGTTGGGAGTGATGATATGTTTGGCTGTGGGCACCTGGTTTTGGTTATGGTCAATGCTTCCTCCATCAAGGATACTGGGTGTGTACAGCAGGCCTGGTTTATGGTTCCCAGTCAAGCTCGTCTTCTTCTACTTCCTTCTGCGCCTTCGTCGTTTGGTTAGTGATGTTGAATTATATAGTTCTTGTTTTGTTTATTCTCTCTCTCTCTCTCTCTCTCTCTCTCTCCTTCAAATGCTCAATTTCATTCACCTGAAATAGGTCACATTAGAACTTTCGATTGTTACTTTACAACTGATGACACTTACCATTATTAAAAAGGAACTTTATATTGCTCTTTTGGCCATACGAACATGTATTGTAAGCTTACTGTATATTTCAAAAGCAGGCATTGAGTGTATGGTATATAATGGAAAACAATTACCAACATGTATTTACAGCAGACTATAAAAGCAGGCATTAAATAGGCTATGCATGGTAGATAATGAAGAACAATAATTTTTTTTATGACAGATGGGCAGCGGTGGTGGTGGCGAGGGAACAGAGAAGGAGGAAGAGAAATTGGTGGTGGGGGCGACGGCAGGATATGGAGTCAAGTCCAAACCCACAGTGAAGATGATGGAGTGTGTACAACAGCTCTCAGAACACCCTAAGGTACACACACGCACAAAAATCCTTTAATTAATGGTGTATTACTCACTTTTGTATTAGTATATTTTTTTTTCTTTCAACCACTTTTATCCAGGCTCTCCTTTCACTCATCATCATTCACTATTATCTAGGTCACTCACATACTGTACAGTACTTGTATTCACTGACCGTACTTACTTCCTTCCCTCAGGCCATTGACGCTGTGTACTTCAACGCTGCCAACTCAAGCGGTCATTACCTAGTGGCTGCCACGGCAAGGCGACCACAGGGGGTCATCAATGGACTTCTCTTCATTAGGGTATGTTTAGGTGGAGCTGAGTGGTGCAGGGTGGAGTAATGAATGGTGGGTTATCATGCAGAATGTGAAATGATACTTTTTTCAGTGACTGTACCTGTACCAGTGTACTTTTAGGTGTATAATTGTAGGAATAGGAGTGTACTGTACTTTTAGGTTGTGTACTTGCAGGTTATATGTATACTTGTAGGTGTGTACTTGTGCAGATTCCGAATGTGGGCATCCTACAGCTGCCCAGGATGCCTGACACACTCATGTTTGGGGATGGGGACCAGTTTGGGGCTGAGGGTCTTCGCATCACACCCGTCACACCCATGGTAGAGTGGAAGATACAGTATGACGGAACCATGAAGTGAGCACATAAGAATTTATAGTTTACATTGGCTGAAACTCCATATTTAAAACTGGAGAACCTCTTGTTGGTGAATTGGAAAGTTATTAATTCATCCAAACTTTCCCAGTTAACAAATTACTGTACCTCAGTGTTACTAATAGGCTATATATATGTTTCGTGACACAGCTTAGCAGCCGTCCAATGTACCATCAAGAGTTTCTCCCCTTTATGGTATATCTATAGATAAGTCAGTTCTTAAAAAAGGTTTTTATGTTATCTAGCCTACAGTTTGGTAACAGAACCTAACATAGAGTATTATTCTACTTGTGTGGTCAGATTGCAAGGGTCGCCATTGTCACAACACCATGTTGAGTTGGATGTCACTTTCACTAGTGACCAGCCGTACTTTGACTTTGACACGGATATGGACGCGTGGACCCTCGCCCGTAGTGTGGCCCTCGAACCTTGGTCACCGCAGTACTTCCACAACCTCAAATTGTAAGAATCTACTCAGGACTGGCCTGTATATCTCAAGAATATATAAACATCAATATAATCATACTTTTCTACATTTTTATAGCCTGGGACATCAACATTTATATTAAACATTACATAATTTTATAGGCTACACTGTACAAACTAAAGCATTTTGTAGCCTTGCACTGGGTTATATTTTAATGCATGTTACTTGTGTGTACAGGGCACATCAGACACACTATGAGCAGATGGGTCGACTGGAAGGCACCGTGGTGGTTGATGGTCGTCCCCATGTCCTCAGACTAGACTCCATGAGGGATCACAGTTATGGTAATATTACATCTTATACTCAGTACTGCCCCTTTCTTTACTTCATTTGCAGATGAAAAAACTGAAAAATTCATCAAGTACTCACTTAAATAGGAAGGATTTATGTCTATCATTTGGCTACTCTAAAAGTTGGTAGTGTGTTGTTTGTTACAGGACATAAAAGAGAGTGGAAGTTGATGCACCGATATGGACTCCACATGTTTACCACAGAAGATGGAATTCAGGGTAATGTTGGGGTCATCTGCCAGCCAGCTACCTGCTCAAGGTCAGCAACTATCATACCAGTACTGTATATTGTATCTGTACTATGTGTAATAATGTATACAGTATAATATGATCTGATCCAGCATACTACATACAGAATATGCCACAAACCATAAATTATTCTGTATATGAGATACTTCATCAATTATATGGATTTAATATGCAACTAAATCCATACTTACAGAATGTATAATTCCTTTAACTTAATATTAAGTCTCATTGTGCAGGTTAGAGATGGGTTATATATACCGTGAGGGTCAGATGGAGCCGGTGACTGGAGTGGACATGACATTATGGCAGCATGGTGAGAATGGTCACCCACCTAATGACTACGCCTTCTCCTTCACGGCAGGTAGAGTCAAAGTAATTATTATAGTCACACTCCCAATGTCTTACATTTCACTACCTGGTGGGGTGTTCTGGGAAAGTTCTAGTACAATCTCGGATTATAAATTGAAGTTCAACTCAACTTCCCTCTAGAGGCAGGAAGTGCAAACTCCCCATTGTGGCTGTGCAAACACTGAACACATTGCACTTCTATGATCTGTACAGGAGGAAAGCAGTACATGGTGGAGGTGAGTGTATTGGAGGCACCTGAGTTCTACATTGGCTGGGAGTGGGAGACACGAGTGGTGGAGCGCATGGCCACCTTCAGGTAAGACTATTCTCAATACTCACATACAGTATATTCATCCATTCTCTGGCAACTGTAAGGCTCCTCCTCACCATAAACAACAAGACTTCATTTCCATATTTTCAAAGGGTTTTCACTACTGTCAATTAATGTGGGGCAATCAGCACATCACAAGGATAATTTTACTTGCTCCTCAAAAAAAACTGGGTGATGGGGACCCTTTATCTACAATGTGTATTTTTCACTGCCTGCATCTTGTAAAAACTTACTATAACTTAAGACCTGTAATTTTCTGAGCAATTTTTACTTTTTCAAAAATGTTACAGATGAGAAATTCTGCAATACAGGACCTATAATTTCAGAGTGAATGGTGAGAAAGGCTGGGGGTTGGCTGAGTGGGATTACCGCCACCATGGGGGCCGACCACACATATACACCTCACATGACCCAGCCTGGACAGTTGATCTAGTCAAAGGTTAGATGGCATCCAAAACTATCAAGTGTTGTTTCCTTTTATACATACCTCTAACTCTCACTCACTCAATGCTTCAGTGAGCTTCTAGTTTTTTAAGCAGGCTAGATTTTATATTAGCTGGCTTCATTGTGCAGGGTACTTGATAGTACTAACCCCTTCTGTGTGATGCTGGTATAATTTATCTGAAGAAAATGTAAGACTTCTGAATTGTGGTACTGGAGAAAACTAACACTAGTGTACAGTATTTATGTAACCCATAAACCTAACATGTATATAGAAATGAGGAGCATTAAAGAAAGCTTGAAAGCCACAGTACAGTACTTCATTATCCTACAGCAGTACTATGTATATAATGGACTATACAATACTTAAGAATTTAGGGGATTTATTATCAACAATATAAGTGAATATTCAAAACAAAGGTGAATACTGCATGATAAAACTGCTGAAAAAATGTGGAGGCTTAACACCTCAACAGTCAATAATTTTCTATGGGTTGTAATGTTGCTAATACTGTATACTCTGCCAATAATATTTCATTCTGTTTTAAAGTACAATATAAAACTGATAAAATTGCACAACTTTAATAGGTGTAGCAGTACAAGGATCATATAAAACCTGGAATGAATCAATAAAAGCAGCACAGTGTTCAGTAAACAGATTAAGGAGGCAATGAACTGAAGGTGAATATGAGAGCTACTGATTTGTCCAAACTGTGCCAGGAAACAGATGACTTCAGTATATAAAGTAGGGAATCTCATTTGTAGCACAATGTAGTGGAATCAGTAGTCTTCCAATTTGCCCACAGGAAAGAATACCTATTTAATTACACACTCCACTCACACAATAATTCTGTTCTGGAAAAATACAATATACAGTATATTATATAGTACTCCTTTACTTTCACTGCCAAGCAACATTTACTCTGCACTGATGACTGTATATAAAACAAAGGAGGAAGAGAAAACTGAAAGTGTAAAAATTACTTTACAATACACTGTACTGTGTTCATCAATTTAATTAGGTACAGTATTTCTTTTTTTATTACTGCAGGAAGCTATGAACTGCAGAAATTATGTGTAAAACTTTCAGAATTCTTTAACCCTTATGCTGCCGCAGACATCATATGATGATTGCTACAGGGCACTCCCTAGTGCCGCCGACATCATATGATGATTGACGTAGGGCAAGACAGAATGTGGCATCACGAGGGCTGCTTATACACAAAAACGTGGAGCACAAGTGAGGCGCCCTCGAGAGTAATCCCTCCATTTCACTACTTTACACTCCTCAAACGCACTCTTACGGCTGTCCTGGCTCACAGGGTTTCCAAAATTCCATGAGCTCCGAGAAATATTACCCTAGAATCGAGACAGTTTTACACTATATTACTAAAAAGTATAATAAGTGAAATCATCATATGATGTCGGTGGCACTGGGGAGTGACCTGTAGCAATCATCATATGATACACTGCAGCACTGTAAGGGTTAATAATTCGGCACACGCCAGTTACCAAGCGTAAACAAAGTGGCAGCGTAAGGGTTAAACTCCAACATGATTATAAAATACAAATAAAATCACCACTGGTACTGAGTCTTCCTGCCTGTAATTTGACATTCCACCAAAACAGACACATAGAAAGGAAGACTATAACAATATTGCATTACTGTACATACATACAATATAGTACAGTGATTATATACATCAAAAGGAGATAAGTGATGTAGCACTCTTAAAAATGGGATGACTTGCCATAAGTTCTTCCTGTCAATAGTTTCATTCCATATTATTATATTATGCATTTACTGTAGATTTATGCAAGATTTGTAAATACTGCACTGTGTAGTCGTGCTTCAGTTTTGTGTGTCTTATAAATCTACCAGTGGACTCGGCTACCGAGCTTTTAGAAGGTAATATACAAATATAACCAGCATTCAATTGTTTGGTTCCTGTAATCTGAAAATTGGATGCTTTTTTCTTAGACCAACTCGCAGTACTTGGAAGCCCTACATTTCAGACTTGAGGTGACTGGAAGCTTTCAATCTGTGTGGCACCTTCTCCATTGCTATTTATGACATGGCAAGGGTGTTTATGTATTGTGGTGAATGTTGAGGGAAGCACTGTGATGTGCGATGAGGGACCTTTATTACATGTTTGTTTGTTTGTACTGTATGCTGGTGGTTGGAGGAGGAGTGACTAACCCATACTATAAACTAGTAGCTAAAATGAAGCACTATATATCAGGTAACTTTGAGAGGCGAGTGTCTTTTACCTGTTCATATACTGTACAAAAATATTGTATAAATATAAACTGTATATATATATATATATATATATATATATGTACACTATACAATTTTCTGGCAATTAAAATTGTTTATGGAATAATAAATGTTGTTCAGTCTCAAAATAAGTATCCAAGAATTCTTATTAAACAGGAGAGGAAAGGAGTGAAGTAACGGGAAACACTCAAAACAACAGCTAAGGATAGGTAACTGCTGAAAGACTGTGTCATGCACTTCATTCAACAATCCTAACTCTACAAATAGACTGCAATAAAGGAAGAGTTATTGATGATTAGGGAGAGAAGACATGGGACAGGGTGAAAAATATTAGTACGTACGGTAAATAGTTCCCGATACTTTTTGAGAGGACTGTATACATAAAACCATGAAAACTATTCCACTCCATAAAGATTGCAATTTATATAAGGTTTTATTACTGTTTACATCACAGAAGAAATTGCCACACTTTCAAGAGTCTAAACTCTCAGGGATCAATGTTTATGGAGGAGGAACAGTTTTCACTATAAATCTTTAATGGATTAAAAACACACAACTTATCTGGAGTGTAGAGAACTGTACTATGAAAACCAATGTCAGTTGTTTGTTTTGCCTGGTCCTATCTGTCTGGGTGCTGGCTGCCACCACCAGAGAGCATTGTATTTCCTCACACTCTCAACTTCTTTACTGGTGAACTTCAAGACAGCAGAAATGGCATTGAGCATCAACTGTCGGCACTCTGCATCTGAGCTCATCATGTACTTCAGTACCACATTTTTCAGATACTCCAAATTCTCCCCTTCACGGGAAACATTGCGGCGATGTCTGAAAGCACATCAAGCAATTATTCATACATGCTGTACCAACCTTACATATAAAGTACTGTACTTCATAATTATAATATTTCTACAAAATGTTAAACTCTATCCTGTACAAAAACTATAGGTAGTACAGTGACGGCACAAACAATACTTGCTACTAGCACTATAAAATATAATTATCTAATACAGTATTGTGATGACTATGTGATACTATACACAGTACTGTATGTTTTTATGATATAACTCCTTTTCTAGAGATGTGGTAAGCATAATATGTGGTACATGTAGTTTGTGGGTGAGTAAGAATTTTTTGGACTCACCTTTCAGCCTCCTCTTGTAGTGCCTCAATTGTGTCCTGCTGTGCCTGCTGTCTCACTATGGCTGCCATCTGGACCTCCCTCATGGTGGTCTCCAGTTGCCTCTTGTCACGCCTGAGCTGAGCCACCTCCTGGTCTCTGCGGGCAAGTTCCTCCAGATGGTGCAGCAGTGGCCCCTCACTCCCACCACTCACCTGAGACAGCAGGGCAGCTGTAGCTTCTAAACTTCCTACCCCACCACTCTGTAAATGATGCACACACATAATTATAAAATAAATAATAATAATAATAATAATAATAATATCATCATCACCATCATTCCTACAGCATAAAAATCATACGGTAATCATTGCTGCATTCAATAGCAAACATATTCTGTTCCATCACATATACAATATAATTTCAGATGCTGATGATGAGGAGTGTGGGAGTGTCTCTGAGGATGGACTGCTGTGTGTTGTACATTACCCTTGCCTTCACCTTCCTCGCCACACTAAGGTCATCATGCTCAGCCAGAAGAGCTACAGAAAACTATTAAAGAGCAAAGAAATACGAAGTGAACTTGAAGGGGAAAAAAATCACTTTTGGCAATGCCAGGGAATTCCTAAGCCTACTTATAATCGAGAGAGGGATGGCTATCACAGATCCTGTTTCCTGAAATTTGTAAGAATTAATAAAAATTAGTCATAAATGTGATTCACAGAACCATATACAAAGTTAAAGACACAGTTCTGTATCTTTGGTAATAGAGTACAAGACTGCCAACTACAGGTACAGTCACAGACAGATATTTGTGTTTCAGCATATGTACAGTCTCGGACAATATTCCCTTTCCACCCTCTTGGTGGCTATATGTAGATGTGACAACTTCGCACCTGAGATCTGTCAAACGTAGTGACCTGAGGCTACTCTACCTACCTGCCTACCTACCTACCCACCCACCTACCTACGAACGAAACAAAAAGAACGACAAAAATATACAGTACTAACCTGCTGTGGTGATTTATGACGCTGGTGAAGTTGTTCAGTCAGACGCTGAATTTCCTGGTCACGTTCACTGAGAGTGGAGAGTGAGCGTTGTTGCTGTAGTGACAGTTGTTCTTCCAACGCTGCAATTGTTGCTCGGTTTTCACTCTCAACACGTCGCAGCTGATTTTCATGAGTCTCTCGTAGTGATGTCAACTCCTGCAATAATCAGGGCAACATACATAATGGACATCATCTTTTTAGTAGTGTAAAGTCATATCCTGATATAACCATGGACACCTACAGTATGAATTTTAATGAGTAGAGTAGTCATTACGTGAATATTTATAAAGTAATATTCACAAAGTTAATCTAGGATAACAATATAATAGGAGACTTATAATCTATGGATATGTATTAATTATTTTTACCTGTCTGAGTGAAGTGATCTGTTGTGAATGAGAATCAGCAGCCAGCTGTGCTGCCGAGGTTAGACTTCGTACTTTATGCCGCAGTTCTTCAACCACTTTGTTACAGTCTCCTTTACAAAAGGTTTCACCAACAATCCTGTGCATGGTTGGTATACAAAATTACTATTATTGTCCTTATCATAGCAATGTACCATGTCACCACCCTTCCCTAGATGTTTCATATTGAATAAACTTCAACAATTATCAGATAGGCCTAATGGTTGTTTGCAGGATTTACCATAGGTGATTAGAATTTGTACATAAAGTATATATTATGGTACAGTATTTGGTTTACTTTCTTGCAGCAGCAATAATTTGTATGCTGTATCTTAGGGAACCTATTTCAGTAAAATAAACAAAGAATGTCACTGTTTACCAATTATGTTACTATATTTTGCTTAGCAAGTGAATGGGTTCAACAGTATCTGTCCTTTGGTCAACGGTTATTATTTATCACACACTGGACACAGAAATAATAGACATTTTATGACATGTTAAGAGACAGTAGCATCAATACAGGTACTCTACAGTACTTACTTTGCTTGTTGTTTTGAGGAAATTTTGTAGGTTTCAAATTCTTCCTTCAGCTGATCATATTCCTGTTCACATTTAGCATGAATATTTTCTCCACCAAACAAAATACCTGAAAATAAATCGATCAATACATCAATTATTTAAAAATCAAAATACAGTATAACACAAAAATATGTCATATATTTGTTTACACTTTGAATATACCATAAGACCAGATGTTTTACAATTGTGAATAATTATGAATTGGCCCTATGAGGTTATCATACTTTCAACATCAAGAGGGTGTTCCGAGGCCATATTGGTATTTATAAGTTGGTCCTTGATGGCCAGGAGGCGGCGGTACAGAGTGCTCACATCTGCTTCCTTTTCACATTCGGGCTCCTCCAGACGAGACATCAGGGAGGTCTTCTCTTCAGCAAGTTCTGACAGTTTCTCCTGGAAAAGGAATTTTGATGCTGGAGTTTACGGAAAATAATACATGGCTCTTGAAATAAGATAAACTGAATATTCCTTCATGTGCATTATTGACATTTAATACAGACATTAAATTAACAAGCACAGACCTTGAGTGTATGGATGGTATGGAGATGATCTTGTTTGGAACGATGATATGAGGCAACGGTATGGGAGAGTTCACCCAACTTGGTTTCCAGGGCGGCTACACGTTCTTCCTGGGTATTTGCCAAGCCCCTCGCTCCTTCCTCCACCACTCCAGCACGGGTTCGCTCCTAAAGCATGTCCATAAAATCATAATTTAATTATATTATTATATTTTATTTCGTATTTCATTAAAGAACCAATTGTTCCGAGTGTTTAAGTGTAACAGCAAAGCTCAGCTAAAGCTGTGTGACTGAAAGCTATTTTGTAAAACTTATATACTGTATCTAAGCTACCGGTAACTAAAATCCCTGCTATACCTGCTGTAGTGCCTCCATGTGCTGTATACGCATCTCCTCCATCTGTTCCTGCAACTTCTTCAACAAAGGAGGTTCCTCTGCCTGTTGCTCTGCTCGCTTCAAACGGGAACGCACCTGTTGGGAACATATCAACCTCTTCACTGTTGATGTCAGATTGATCATAACAGTAAATCAGAGAGCATTAATGATCATGATCTTCACACCACAACAATTTTTGGTTACAACACCTATGTACTCTTTCAACATCCTAATCAAAGATCCATTGCATGTCACTAAATGAGAAAGTTAAATCCAATATACAGTACATTGTGAAGTACGAAGAGAGAACTTCTATATACCGGGTACAGTTTATTCAAATTATGTTTAGTCCTTTATAATGAGTTTCAAACTTGACCACAATATACTGTACATTTGTATTGTACCTGTTCTAGTTCATTCTGGAGTTGTGTGATCTTTTTCTCATACTGGCTGTGGTGTTGTTGAGTTGGCATGGCAGGGGTGCGACCAAGCTGCTGCCGAGCCTGCTCCAGTCCTGTCTCAGCACGTTCCCTCCCACTCCTCTCCACAGCCAGTTTGCTTTCCACCTCCCTGTACAGGAAACCTCATTTTATGTCTTGCATAGACAGTCCATGTTCTTACTTTTATACATACTACATAAGGCCTATGTGATTCACAAAATTCCATGGTGGAATAGATGAGTTATTACTCTTTTGCTGTGGCAAGTTTCAACAAGAAAACAAAGCATCAGAATCAAAAGAGACCATATATGATATCTATATACAGTAATATGAATATTTTACCTAATCATCACAGCTGCATTCTGGGAGTCCACATCACGTTCGTGCTGGGCAACAATAAGTCTGCTTCGCAAATCCTGTATTTTACTTTCACTGCTGCTCTGGTACTCTGTCAGAGAATCTTGTTCCTCTCGAAGGCTCTTCTCCAGCTGAAATAATTAGTATATGCTTTACAATTTATATTTAACAGAGATGAAATAATGGAAAAAGGGCTTAAGATTATTCAACTTTTTAATACAAGTTTCAGACATGAACGATTGCAGAAGAACTCCTTAATGCCATAATCATTTAAACTAATGTACAGATAGAAAATTATCTGTACAGTATTAAGAAAAACTAAGAAGCTGCAATGCTCCTCATCTTTTTCACAAACCTTTTCCTTCTCAGCCAAAAGTTGCTTCCTGTCATTTTGGAAAGAAGTTTCAATGCGCTTCTTCTCTGAGGAAAGTGTTGTGAGTGCTGCAGTCAGAGCAGCAACCTTCTTTTGTAAATCTTCCTCACCACAAGATGAGGAGCTCTCTGCTTCCTCACTCTCCTGAAACATAAATTTGTCAAAGTGTTTTTTATTTCCTTGCCATAAGCCTAAGTCATGACTGAATTAAACAATGTATCATAAATGTTTGGTTCTTCATACATTTTATTCTATAATCATAAAGTCTGTATTTGAATAATGGAGATTTCATGGATAATTAAGTACAGTAGGATGCATGATTTTGACTTTGGAAAATGTTTGTAATCATTGCACCTTTGCTAATAATGTGCATTTTGTTATACCTGTAGTACTCATGAGAGAGTCAACACAAACCTTATTTTCCAAAGGCTGTGAAGGATGACTTTCATCCTCTGTGTCACTTCTGCAAACTTCTCTTTTCTCCTCACCCTTGGCACCCTCTGAGACTGCTAATGCTGACAAACTTGCTTCAAGGGCTTCTTTTTCCTTAAGCAAACCTTTGTAAGCTCTCACAACATCTGTATGAAGTGCAAATATATCCTGTAATTAATGTTAAAAAATGAAAAAAATTTACTTTGTATGTAGGCTATCATGCTAAAAATTATTTTGATTATAACTAGAATATTGGGTAATGTTAAAGTTCAAACAAGATTTACTATGTTTCCACAGTTCACAAAACAGGAATATAAAAATATCATACTGTACCTTTTAACTTGAGTTCATATTTAGTGAGTTGTTCCTTTTGTCTCTCTACCGTAGTGAGAAGGTCTCGTTTACTGGCCATTATGTCCCGTTACTGAGAAATGTCTTTAGTGCACATTCTGAAACATAACAGTGAATAAATATAAAGACCTGAATTCTGGTCCCTTACAAGAACCATACTGTATTTTAGTAAACACTGCCACAAAACGGTAACTCGGTATTTATTGAAAGAATTATAATTTTGTAGCAGTGTTGCCAGATCCGGCTAAGTTCTAGTATTTTGCCCCAGTCATTTCCTGTACTTTACTAAGGTTATTTACCGGTAGTTTGCCCAGGTTAGGTCCCGGTAGTTTGCCCAGGTTAGGTCCCGGTAGTTTGACAAGGTTAGGTCACGGCAGTCTGTTGTGGTTTAGGTTAGGTTAGGTTGAGTGTGGAGTGGTTGAGAGAGTGAAGCGTAATAATTTCAGGTGGTTTGGACATGTAGAGAGAATGAAAGGTGAGGCGTTTGTAAAGAGGGTGTATGGAAGTGAAGTTGTGGGATGCGGTGTGAGAGGCAGACCGCCAGTTAGATGGCAGAACAGAGTGGAAGAGTATGTAAAGGAGAGAAATGTAAGGGTCAGAGGAGGGTTTGAACAAGTAGAGAGGGAGTGTTGGAACAGGGAAAACTGGAGACGCTTCTGCCGTGGCCACTCCCTTGGAGGGAGTTCCCGGAGGGAACGAGGCGTCAGAGCTATAGATAGATAGATAGATAGATAGGTCAGGTTAATTTCAAAACGTCCCATTTAAATATCTTGGAAATGTGGCAGTTGTGGAGGAAATGCCATAGAAGAAAATAGTCTTAGAATGGGTATTAGTGGATAAGTGGACCTTACTATATAATTGATATTTTACTGTCATTACCCACTATTTTGGACAATTCTAAGACACTTTTCTTCTATGTTTTTTTCTTCCTCAAATGCCCCGTTTTCGAGATGTTGTAAAAGTTTACCCAGGTTAGGTCCCGGTAGTTTACCCAGGTTAGGTCCCAGTAGTCTGCTGTGGTCTAGGTCTAGGTTAGGTTAGGTCAGGTCAGACTAGTTTCCAAATTATGTTTGTATCTCGAAAACGGGGCATTTGAGGAAGAAAAATTTTAGAAGAAAAGTGTCTTAGAATGGTCCAAAATAGTGGGTAATGACAGTAAAATATCTATTATACAGTAAGTTAAGGTCCACTTATGCCCATTCAATATTTACCGATAAATCTTTCAATAAATACCCAAATGTAGTAGTAACAGTTGATGATGGTGGATGACTCACGAAGTTAACAAACAAACAAACAACTTGAAACAACAACAAAGATTATTACTTATTAATTAATAGATTTACTGAGCATGTCACGTCACTCTGTAGTAAAAAAGTAAAGTGTTGTCAGTGGATATTTATTTATGCCTTTTCATCGGGGTTTCATTTATATTGACAATTCTTCTCTATTATCATTATTATTAGTTTGATGCTTCTATTATTGTTATTGGTACTCTTTTCTTCTTTACTTCACGTTAGCAGTATTTTACCCTATTTTTTTCACACTTTAGATTGTGTTCTTTACAAACTAGCCCAATATTTAATTCATTATAAAAAAATATCATAGTAATAACAGAGAAGGTAATCCATTCACTTAATATGATTATAATTATGCATTATAGTCATTAAATAATCAATAAATTGCAAATATAATGTTGTTACACTTTCCTTCATCACTATATAAATATAATATAATATATATATTTGGTTTCAACCAAGCGATCTTCGTATCCGATGGACGACCAGATGACGCCTAAAAATATAATATAATAATTTTATAATCAGCTGGATCCCTAAATCCTCCGCATATTATAATATTATGCTGCTCACAAGCAGCCCTCTGCGGGACCTCTAACTTGAACTTGAAAATAGTTCATAATGATTTCAACTATTCGTGGAAGGACTTGACACACCCTGTGGCTGCCACCGCCGCCGCTAATTAAGAGGGCCGGCCGACACACCTGATTACCAGCCCCAAGCTACCGACACGCACTCCAGGTCCGCGGCCCGGCACAACAGTATACACCATATCCTGTGTGACTATACCAACCTCCCAATCTGTGTGACTCCCTGTGCCCAACCAATAAAGTATATCTTGTATTATAGAGTCTGTTAACCCCGAATTACCACAACTCCATGCACTTGAAGAGAGAGAGAGAGAGGGGGGGGGGGGAGAGATAAAATAACACACACACACACAGACGGAAGGATAGACTAATACACTAAAAGAGAGAGAGAGAGAGAGAGAGAGATGGTATTAGTTGATGCGTTGATTGGTGGGTGGGTTGGTTGATTGTTCGATTGATATAAACACGGTATAAGTCTTAATATTAGACTTTTAGTATACACACACACATATACATACACACACACACACACACACACACAGTCTCTCTCTCTCTCTCTCCTTTCCCCTATTTTCTACCATGACTGCCTTTATTATTATTATACCATTAGCACATATGATAGCCTATAATTATCAATATTGACTCACATACCACATGCAGTCATATTCCACCCACACGATCGAATTATTAAATATACTTGTTATCTTTCGTCAGTTTACCGTTAACAACACATCATAAAATCTCGTGATATATCGAACAATGGTTAATATTTCCCCCCTCCACCCTAATCCTAACCCCCACCACCCTATTACTAACCTCCTAACCCCCCCACAACATAAATATAACCCTGATTTGAGTACGATAATTCTAATGAAAAAAGTGATATAATTTACTTGCCCGAGGATACGATATAATGAGTATAAAGAGACTGGCAACACTGCATGACTGAGTTGAAGGGGTATGGGTTCTTCTGTACACATTTTAATAATTATCGATAGCTCTGACGCCTCGTTCCCTCAAAGAGGATGGCTGTCAACAATGTAGTAAGTAGTCACTGCCACCAACTAGAGACCCTATATACAGTAGATTATATAGGGTCACTGCCACCAATTAAGTGGCGGGTGTGCCATATAATGTACAGTATTTATCACAGTAATTAGTGGCAAGCCATGGTGTGAAGGGTAAAATGGGTCCTGGTCACCAGTTACTCTGACTGACACGAAAAAATGGTTCGTGTGCGGACTTCCATAGAACCACATGCAAGGATGGAGAAAAAAGGAACATGACATAACACACATACGAGACATTAGGAAAAGAAAACGCCATCGACTGTGGTTATTGGTGATCAGGGAAGGCAAGCCTGGCAAGGTAGAAAGAAGCCTTGTTGGGATAAAATAAAACAAGTATGTCACCTTAACAGTTTAATCTCACAAAAGAAACCTGCTGTATCTTGACATAAAACGAGACCAAAACAGTGTAAATGAAAATATTTACAACAAAACCCAATTTACCTCATCCAATACCGTGACTAGTAATTAAAACACTTGCTGATTTATTCATATAATAAAAAATATCAGTATATAAAAAGAATATTGTAGGCAATGCTCTAGCTTGCTACAGCAGACATGCTTGCAAATGCAGAGGTTAACAATATACAGTACTGTAGTTACAGTTTTTGCATAATCCAATAACTGAGTTAATATGTGAGAGGCAATTATAGTAAATTGAATTAAAAAGAATCAAGAATAAGTTTATTCTGTAGTTGTTTATTTTGCTATTGTGTATATACATGTTTATTTTGATCAAAATTGGATGGAAAATTTAATACTGCATAAAATCGACATTATGTTACACAGCCTAGTCTTGGTATTCTAAAGTTTACCCTCCTGAATCCTGATTAAGGGGATACTACAGTAATGATGGTATCATTGGACCAATTGATTCCTCTCAACTTCACCAAGAAACAGGATATTATTACTCTTGATATCCTGACATAATTTGGAGGAGTCAAGGCGCTCTACTGTACCAAAAGTTTATTACCCCTTTAATCCTTTCCCTTATCAATCTTAGTTATGTCCCTTCCAGATAACCTGTATATACAACATTGACAAATATTTGGTTGTGTTTGGTTTGATCTCCGTCACGTCCCATGCAGACCACAACCAACATTATTAATACAGTACCAGTATGTCTAATTCACTGATTTAGGAACCATACATTATTATCATTTGCTTTGATACACAACCTTTGGTCATTATTATATGGCATGTAAAAAAAAATGTGAAGATAAAATATGCCATACAGAGGGATCTATTATCTAAGAGTACATAGCTTGATCACTAATGCAGGTTAATTAATGGAGTAGTACAGTGTTGGTAAATATAGGAGTACTTGATTCATCCAAGCTATTCCAAGCAACAGGCTACCATTATATTTATTCATCTGGTTCTGTTTCCTGACATACTTTGGAGGAATCAAGGTGCTTCAATGTACCAAAAGTATAGCTTACCATCCCTTTAATGCGTTTGAAGTACAGTGCAGACAATGTATAATAATATAATGAACTAAGTTGGGTTGTGAAGTGTTCATTCATTGATAGAATTTTTTTTTTCCATAATTACACAGTACAGTATTAAGATAACAAGAAATACAGTACAGCACATCATTATTATACATCTTGTTTATAATAATATGGGGTGGAAGTGTAAGCCAACAGTACAGCTATATACTTGTTTGTTTTAGTATCACCACTCAGAATACAACAATGAATAACAGTCGCAGATATAATAACTATGTCCAGATACATGTCTTTTGTAACCTTGTAAATGTGTGCTGGATTAATTATACTGTATCACTGAAAAATATATAAAAATCTTCTTTTCCAACTTTGTAAACAGATGTTGGACTAATTGTATCTCTGAAGATTATAATTATATAAATTGTCTCTTCTAACATTGTAAATAGGTGCTGGAGGAATCATATTACTGAAAAAAGAAAAAAAGATTACATATGAATTGTCTTATATATTTTCAGAAATACATATTTGGGAATCAAATTATTGAAGAATTACTGTAATGATGTAATGTGTGATTTTATTATTGGTACCTACATCTAGCAATTGTTGTACTTCTAGCAACATAATATATATACTTCTATAAATTACATTTGATGCTAAAATTATAATACAGTAATCTGCGACTGTTTACTATAAGGCACATAAACTGGGCTATTATTATTATTTACAATGTTCACACCAGCGTTTGTCTCATCTTAACTATTCCTGCACGAGTTCTCTTTTTCTCACCGACGAGTGTATTACCAGATTTTCAAGTTTGTTCAGTAGGCAGCTTATATAAACACGCTACACTAACATATAAGTGGTATGTAATATATTATGTCCTCTAATTGTACTGTCTACCTTTCCTCTGACAGCAGCAGTAACAACAACACCAGCCAATATCAATTACAAACAACTACAAATGAAAACTTTCTTTTCTATTCGTGCCCTGTCTTTCTCTTCAAGTTTATATTGTA
>JAWZYT010000199.1:0-30000 GCA_034508575.1 Petrolisthes manimaculis | reverse complement strand
CACACCTGTAATATTTGGGTTTGGTATTAGAAACGATGTATGGGTCAAGGGTATTTGTATTGTACGTAGATATTGATAACACATGACTGCAGGACCCACGCTGATGTATCGACACACACACACACACACACACACACACACACACACACACACACACACACACACACACACACACACACACACACACACACACACTCTCTCTCTCTCTCTCACACACACACACTCGCTCTCTCTCGCTCTCTCACACACACACACACTCGCTCGCTCTCTCTCTCTCTCACACACACACACAGACACACTATCATTATTATCGAGCAAGGTACGCCCACCCGTGACATGCAAGCGCTACACACACACACACACACACACACACACACACACACACACACAGGCACCTCGGAATCCCACTCGGTGAAAATATGGCTGTAACGACAACACACACACACACACGACTAGTCAGGCTTACAACCCACCCAGGATGAAGTCAAAAGGGGAATGGAGCAGGGATTGTTGCGAGGGTGAAG
Organism: Petrolisthes manimaculis; assembly: GCA_034508575.1. Classification (NCBI taxonomy): domain Eukaryota; kingdom Metazoa; phylum Arthropoda; class Malacostraca; order Decapoda; family Porcellanidae; genus Petrolisthes; species Petrolisthes manimaculis. Next base: position 29,476 of record JAWZYT010000199.1, on the reverse strand, counting down.
TGAGTGTGGAGGAGGGATTGTGAGGGGGACGTGTGAATGTGAGAGGATGTGTGTGTGTGTGTGTGTGTTGGCGTGGGAATCTAAGGGTGTGTGTGAGATTGGGGAGTTGGTAGAGTAGGCTATAGAGAGTGTGAAGAAGAGAGGAAGGGAGGAAGAACGAGCTATGATACCCACTGCTGAGGGTATACAGATAATACCAAATGTAGACTGGCACTGGAAACGAGAGAAGCAAAATTTATATAGAGTGCCTGTCGCCTGTCCTGCCTCTCTTCCTGTCTATCTGCTCTGAATATATGCATGACTATTCTGCTTTCCTGCCTGTCTGTCTGTCTGCTTGTCTGTATGTCTTCCATTATACTTATACTTATTGAAGTCCTTGTATTAATAATTGAACGTTTAAAAAAATATTATAAGTCTTATCTTTTGCTGTCTACATTATGATGCGAAGAAAAAGGAGAAGAGTAGTAGAAAGAGAATAAGGAAAGGAGGAAAGTGAAGAGTAGGAGAAAAATAAAAAGGAAACGAGGAGGAAGAAGAACAAAATAAAGGAGGAGGAAGAGGAGGAGGAGAAAAAGAATGAGGAAAGGAGGAGGGAGAAGAGGAATCATAACAAAATAAAGGAGGAGGAAGAGGAGGAAAAGAATAAGGAAAGGAGGAAGAGGAGGAAGAAGAAAAAGAAGGACAAACAAGACACCCCTCCCCTTAAATAATGTAAACAGTAATAATAATAATAATAAAGGTGTCATAACTCCAGGTGATGGTATCTCAGACATCAGGCCTTGTTATGACCTGGGTAATAATAATGGTGATGAGAGAGAGAGAGAAGGAGAGAAGTGTTGGAAGAAAGAGAGGGGAAGGGAGAAGGGTAGGGAAATAAATCGAGGAAACAGAGAAGAGTGAAGATGGAATTAGAAAGAAAACGAAGGAAAGTTGGACAGGAAAAAGGAAAAGGATGAGGAGGAAGAGAAGAAGAAAGAGGAAGAGGTAAAGGAAGAGAAGGAGTAACCAGTCCTCCTTGCTTGCCACCTGTCACAGTTAATTCACCTGTCCAGTAAAAACTAACCCACCTGTACCTGACTCATCAACACCTAAAAAAAAAAAAAAAAAAAAAACTATATAGCAAGACCACCAACCATTAATAATAATAAAAAAAAAAGACCACCAACCATAGCCTACCTGACCACCTATACTACTACTACTACTACTACTACTACTACTACCACTACTACTACCTGCACCTGACTCATCAACACCAAGACCACCTGCACTACCACTACCACTACCACTACCACTACCACCATAACCACTATCACTAACATCATCTGTCACTTCCCAACCAGTCACCATCACAACTACCATCTTATTTCCGTCATTCCCCTACCACCACAATCACTACTACCTTTACCACTACTACTACTACTACTACTACTACTACCAGCTTCTGTTATTCCCCACTCACCACTACAACCATCACTATCCTTCCCCCATCACCTACCCAACCCTAACTAAAACTATCTTTCATTCCCCTACCACCACTACCACCACCACGACTACTACTACCACCACTACCACCACCACGACTACTACTACCACCACAACCACTACCACAACTACCACCACCACTACCACAACTACCACCACCACTACTACTACCACCACCACTACCACAACTAACACAACTACCACCACCACTACAACTACCGCCATCACTACAACCACCACAACTACCACCGTCAGTATCACTAATTATATCAACTAATTGCTTTAAATATTTAATGGAACCGTAAGCTAACGAAGTAAATTATTCACTATTATACAAACACAATTTTTTATTTTACAGAACAGTGCAATTAGGTTAGCGTATGGGATTTTCTTTAATCATGTAACATAATCAATGGTTTTAGTAGTACGTTGATGATGGATTCTGAATTTGTATAGGCCTACATAATGACTGAAAAATACAGAAAACCGACTATTGAAAAACGTAAACAAATAAACCGAACCAAAAACATAACCCCCGAGTAAAGACTGAAACAAACTGTAACTCTAATACTCTATGTGGCTTTTTTCTATTGCATATACAACTGTTAGGTGTTAGTCCGAGTATACAAATGATAGGTGGGAGTCAGTTCATTAATTCTCTATGAGTTCATTACAATATTTTAATTCTCTGTACATCAGGATATGGAAATGCATTGGATTAATTTAGGGGATATTATTCTCGTGTTCGTAAATTTGAGGACTACTGATTCCTCCAAACTATGCCAGGAAACAAATCACCTCAATATTACAAATAGTGGGATGTGTTGCTTTTATGTCATAATTTGTAGGAATCAGAGACCTTCCTAATTCACCAACAAGAAAATCTCCCCTGAATATCACCACTAATGTTACAACCACCATCACCACCATCACCACTACCAATATCTGCACTTTGAATCAATTAGCATCATCATCACAACAACTACCAATTATTTCCATAGTACTATCACCACCACCATCACTAATAACATTGCTATATCCATTACTAATACAACCCCAACCAACACCAATAACACCACCTCCAACACCATCACCCCTACCACCTCCAACATCATCACCCCTACCAACACCAACAAAAACATCCCTACTACCACTACCAGTAACTCTACCGCTACCAACACTATCACTCCCACTAGCCTAGCCACTAACACTCTACCAACCTCAACACCACTACTACAACCACCACTACCACCACCACCACCAACAACAACAACACCACCACCACCACCAGTAATACCAAAACCAACACCACCACTACAACCACCACCACCACCAACAACAACAATACCACCACCACCACCCTCTTCTTATCGTGTCAATCCATACTGACCATCATACCACGGAGCTATACATACATACATACATATAACACCACCACTACCTTCGTGCCGACACCCTCATTACCACATTCTTCTGCGTCACACAAAATACTGCATGAAGAAGCGAGGGATATCACAGTGGCTTCTATTTCATCCTTCGTTCTCTGGTCAAACTAATTTAGGCTAGGCTATATGGCTTTCTTTCCTCGTCTTCCTTCTAGTTAGCTTTCGCAGGGAGCTAGTTGGATGATGGTAGATGATCTGAACGTATACAGTACAATATATACATTTTTTTATTTTTGACCAGACGACGAGGGTACGACAGTTTCTCAGTTATCCTAGTTGGAGGACGTTCTCGAGTCTGACCATAGCAAAAAAAAATATATATATATAACAAATAAAATAAAAAATAAAAATTAACACGAGAACGGAGGTTGGAGGAACGAAAACGAAGGAATTTTGTAACAGAATGAGTGTGACTGGACTTATGATGGTCTTTCTATGTGTGTGTGTGTGTGTGTGTGTGTGTGTTCTCCTACTCATGTAGCCTATGTGATATTCCCTCGCTACTCACGACACGCTATCTCACTTATACTCCTATCACTTTTACTACTCATGCATATCACTCACTCACTCACAATTCATGTCGCCCTTACCACCCATGTTTACTTGCAATTTGTGTGTACAGTATATATGTAACTCTGGGAATAAACTTTACACATACATACACACACACACACAAACACACACACATACCTATACTTCTCTGGTGGATACAATAATAATACATTAACTTTGGCAGCATCATAATCAACCCAATAAGTGTGTCATCAATCAAGCCTGTATAGTGTATACCAATGAGGAACACGTCGATTACCTTTTGTTTATCATCTTTCCTTCGGCACCCTCCTTTATTATCTTCATCCCTTCCCTTTTTCTGCTACATCCCCCTTCATTTTCTTCCCCCCCTTATTTTCCTTTTCCCTCTTCTTTATGATATACTTTCCATTCTCTCCTTGTCTTCCTTCCACTTCTTTCGTTTTTCCTCTCTTATACTTCATATTAGCCTATAATTATCTTCTCCTTATCACTCCCTATTTTTAGCTCCGGCTTCAGCCGAGAGCTCAAGGTCTTATCGTAATTGTTGTTCTTGTTCTTGTTCTTCTTGGGGCGACAACTTCTAAAATGCTTCAACTGACTCACTCACTCACTCACTCACTCACTCACTCATTCTTCTTGGGTCGACCATTTCTTAAAAGGGGTTCAACTCACTCACTCACTCACTCATTTCACTTGAATCATTAAGAGCCGGAGCTATTGAAGGGTTTTCCTTCATGTTCTTGTCCTCTTCTCCCTCTTGTTCTCAACCACCTCTCCTTAACTCATTCCTCTTCCCTCCTCTATTTCACTCCCTCCCTTCCTCCCTCTCATAGGCTAACCGGCTTCCCTTCCACCCCCTTTCCTCCTCTCCCTCCCTTCTTTCTTGCCTATAATATGTCCTTCAAGAAACAAGGATGACGTGAAGTTTCCCTAAAAGGTTGTAATACTCCGTCCCACGCTGGCTGGCTGTTCGTTTCTTTTCTCTCCCTCCTTCCTTCCTTCCTTCCCTTGCCTCCATGCACCGCTTTTCTTCCCTCCTATAGACCCAGCCTAGCCTATATTAAAAACATTTACCACCAACACCAACACCGTCATCACCACTATCTAGCCTACCACAACAACAACAACAACAACTATTACCACCACCAACACCAACACCACCTGCAGTTTATGAATGATGAGGCATGAATGGAGAGAGAGAGAGAGAGAGAGAGAGAGAGAGAGAGAGAGAGAGAGAGAGAGAGGTGTGTGTGGGGGGAATGGAGGTGTACAAATAACAAGCAGGAGTGAAGACTAAATATGGAATGAATGAATGAGAGAGAGAGAGAGAAATAGGAATAAAAGGAAATGAAAAGTAACCCATGCCAGACGATTTAACGTGTCAGAAGAAAACCCCAAGTGTGTAAAGAGCGAGACAAAACATTTAGATGAGAAACTATAGATAAAGTTAAAAGGATAGAGAGACGGAAAGATGTGTAGGAGGGGAGGAAGGAGAGGGGCGGGGAGGCCAAGGGAGCCAGGGAGATAAATATGGGAAGGAGGAAATGAGAAAGAGGGAGAGATAGAGAGGGTAGGAAGTATAAGGAGGGAAGGAGAGGAGGAAAATGAACGCAGAAGAAGAGAAAGGAGAAAAGGAGGGAATAGCAGGAAGAATGAGGTGAGAGGAAGATGCAGAAGGAAAAGAAGGAAGTCGTGAATGATGAGGGAGTAAATGGAGGTAAAGAAGGAGGGAGGGTGGGAGGAAGGAAGGTAGAAAAGGAGGAAGAAGAGGGGTAAAGGGTCAGTCATTGTCACTCTAATACAAATATATCTTCTTCTTTTTTAATCTGGCGAATATGTACCGAAGTCCTTAAATATTTTGAGAAGAAAAATAACAAATGATAAAAAAATATAAATGATAGGAAAGCATGCTGGCTAATTATGTAATATTTAAAGTAATTTATCATGACTTTCATTACATTCACGCTACAAAAAGTTATTGATAAAAGTAGTTTTTAATAATAGAAAGCTGAATATAGTTCTATAAATATTTAGTGTAGGTCCTAATGCATTTACAATTTTACATCATAATAATTAGGCTGTACATAAAAAAAAAATAATATGCACAATAAACCATGGTGCAACGATACCTAGAAAATACACACACACACACACACACACACACACGGAACTGATTCGCACACAAACGCATTTACCCCCTCCCCCTCTCCCTCTCCCCCCCCCACACACGGAACTACTGAACACACACACACACACACACACACACACACACACACACACACACCTACATACACACAAATCACAAGAGAACACGGAACTGAGAAATATCCTTTACCTATATGCCTCCCCCCCCATCCCCTTCCCCCCCCCCTTCCCTGTTCACCTTCCTTCGACACACCTGGCAAATCCCCCCCCCTTCCTACCCCCATCCCCCTCCTCCCTCGTCCCCCCTCAACGCTGTAGGAGGTTATTGATGTTGTTGTTGTTGTTGTTGTTGTTTAGATATGGTTATTATGATTATTTTCGTTGTGGTGTTTATATTATTTCAGCTGATATTGTTATGCTTATTGATTACACCCACACAGAGAGAGAGAGAGAGAGAGAGAGAGAGAGAGAGAGAGAGAGAGAGATTGTAGCTGTGAGTTGCTTTTTCACCAGATCATTGTTTGTTCCTTTCAGCTAAATGGTTCGAGAGAGACCATTTCATTCAGTGTTTTGTCTCTATACTGTTTAATGGGGTGTAGGAGTAGGGGGACAGGCTTGGGGGGGGGACTGGGGGGTGCGGGAATAGCGGGAATAGCTGGGGAGGAGGTAGAAAGTCTATACCCTATTCCCGCACCCCCCTAACCCCCCACCCCCCATTAGCCTGTCCCCTATTCCCACCCCCCCTTAATGGCTTGAGACAATACGGTACATTTTCCACCTATACACTACACCAACAATAGTAAGTTACACCCGTAGTTTTAAAAAGATTTGAGGGCCCTTACTGGAGCTCTATGAACCCTCCAAATAATCCAGGCCACAGAACGCTTCAGTGTTTCTAATAGGGAATCTGTTGCCTGGAATAGTTTGGAGGATTCACAGAGCTCCAGTAAGGGCCCTCAATTTTTTTTAAACTACGGGATTTAGTCTACTGTTGTTACCGTACTGTGTTCATTATTTAGCCTGGGTCATTACCACATTAAAACAACTATACAACACGTAAGGAACGGTTTAACTATTAATTTGCTTGTGCATATAATTATATTTTTTATCTATTAAAATGTAAAAAAAACCCAGACAGTTATCGTTATTTATTCATCTCTTACCCAAATAATAGAACTACCGGTACTACTACTACTACTACTACTACTACTACTACTACTACTCTACTACTACTACTAATAATAATAATAACAATAATATTAATAAAAATAATAAAAAGAAATAACAACAAAACGTAATAAAGATAATACAATTAAAACCTACAATGAACTAACTCTCTTAGCTCCGTGTACGGTATTATTATGATGGCCACAACACATTGATAACTGCTGTAGGACTTAAGGTGGTAATTCGTTTTTTATACATTGTAGTGCCATGATTCCTCCAAAGTATGCTAGGAAACAGGACCAGAAGGGCATAAATAATAGTGTTTTGTTGCTTGGAATAGTTTGGAGGATTCGGTTGCTCCAAATTTACCAACACAGAACTTCCCCCTTAATTACTTTGACCACAACAACACAACCAATAAACCATATGTGTAGGCTATTTGTTATTGGTATCGGACACTAGGCTATATAATTAGACCTATCAAGAGTTTGGTATTTAGGGGAAGGAAGTATTATTATCATTTCTAAAGCGGCTGTTTTGTGTGTGTGTGTGTGTGTGTGTGTGTGTGTTTATGAGGGGAAGTGAGGGAGTGGATAGTGAGGGGAAGAAAGGTAAGGGATATAAGGGAAGTGAGTGGTAAGGGAGGTAAGGGAGTGGTGGGGTGAGGGGAAGAAAGGTAAGGGATATAAGGGGAGTGAGTGGTAAGGGATGTAAGGGAGGTAAGGGAGTGGTGGGGTGAGGGGAAGAAAGGTAAGGGATATAAGGGGAGTGAGTGGTAAGGGATGTAAGGGAGGTAAGGGAGTGGTGGGGTGAGGGGAAGAAAGGTAAGGGATATAAGGGCAGTGAGTGGTAAGGGATGTAAGGGGAGGTAAGGGAGTGGTGGGGTGAGGGGAAGAAAGGTAAGGGATATAAGGGCAGTGAGTGGTAAGGGATGTAAGGGGAGGTAAGGGAGTGGTGGGGTGAGGGGAAGAAAGGTAAGGGATATAAGGGCAGTGAGTGGTAAGGGATGTAAGGGGAGGTAAGGGAGTGGTGGGGTGAGGAGTACTTCAATTCTCCCCCAAGGCCACAACACATCCTACACACCAAACAAGCCTCGTCCTATAGGCTAGTCACATTGAGCTTATACCCTTCCCTTCCTCCCTCTCTCATAGCCTACACTGCCTCTCTCCTTCCTTTCTCTCTCACACACTGCCTCTCTCCTTCCTTTCTCTCTCACACACTGCCTCTCTCCTTCCTTTCTCTCTCACACACTGCCTCTCTCCTTCCTTTCTCTCTCACACACTGCCTCTCTCCTTCCTTTCTCTCTCACACACTGCCTCTCTCCTTCCTTTCTCTCTCACACACTGCCTCTCTCCTTCCTTCTTCTCTCACTCTATCCATCTCCTTCCTTCCTCTCACACTACATCTCTCCTTCCTTCTTCTCTCACTCTATCCATCTCCTTCCTTCCTCTCACACTGCCCCTATGCTTCCTTCCTTTCACACTGCCCCTATGCTTCCTTCCTTTACACTTACCCTTCCCATTCCTTCCTTCATCCTGATTTTCTCTATACCTTCACATTGGGCCCATTCCTTTGTATTCTTTTCCTTTCTCCCCTCTTACATACACTGTCTCTCCCCTTCCTTTATACACTGCCCTACCCTCTCTTTGCATACTGTCCCACCCCTTCACACTACTACTCCCTTATATACCCTCCCCTTCCCTTCTCTTCCCTTAGACTAGTCCTTCATTTCCTTCCCTTCCCTTCCCCTGCCTCCCCTTGCTTCATCACATCACACACATAACAATAACAATGGCTGGATTTGCTTTGTTTTGGTTATGGCATCTGAAATCTATACATACCCTCCTCCAAGCCTCAAACTAATGGCATTCATTCATACAATACATACACATACATACGAATGCACAATTGACACGCACACACACACGAATACAAAGTTCACACACACATACACACACACAGACAGGCATAGGTAAGAATACAAAGTTAATACACAAACACAAGAACACACAGAGAAACAAAACACACACACACACATCACGGCAACTTTCAATAACAGATAATTAATTAATGTACAGACACATATAAAAGTTAGGTGACCCCACTCTATCAATTTATCAATCTATCTAACCTATCCATCTATCTATATATCAATCTATCTAACTTAGGTAATAAAAGGAAAGAAAATATCATATTATATGGCTATGCAGCTTTAAAAATAAATTAGTAAATATCGTGTAACCCAAACCATTAATAATTAAAAAAAAATGTATTGGTTTTGTTATGGTTATTAGAACGATGGTGAAGGAGGGGGATCGAGGGGTGAAGAAATACGGGGGAAGGGGAGGGGGGTTTAATAATAAGGAAATGAGAGGGCGGTTGGAGAGAGAGAGAGAGAGAGAGAGAGAGAGAGAGAGAGAGAGAGAGAGAGAGAGAGAGAGAGAGAGAGAGAACCACCATTATCATCATTACATCCCTCACTATAACCATTATTTATTTACAACACTATACACTATTATCACTATTACCATTACTCTTTGTAGCATCTGTATCATTTTAACACTACTAGCACCAATATCACCATTATTTAGCACCACATTTATAGTCAAAACTTCACCATTACCACCATACACACTACTTATACCATCATTGTACCACTAACACCATCATTACACCCTAAACCACCACTGCTACACTATATAACTTTCACCACAAACACCACAACACACTTATCACCACACACACCATAACAATACACACACACACACACACACACACACACACATACACCATAATACCCCTGCCAACACACACACACACCATAACAACACCCCCGCCACCACACACACACACACACACACAGACCTTCATGGGAGGTGAGTCGGGAGGGTCAAAACAGGTTCCATTCATTCCGTTGACCCTCGTTGGTAATATGACACTGTTGCCACGTACGGCTTTGTTGACGTCTGGCAGCGAAGAGAGAAAGAGAGAGAGAGAGAGAGAGAGATGTGATGCAGTCGTTATTTGCTCTCTCTCTCACTCTCTTTCTCTTTTTATTCGTTATTCTTCACTTGGGTTTTATGTATTCTTGTATTTTGTTCTCGTTAGATCTCTTGTTTATCTCATTTCTTGTGGTTCTCTCATTCTGTTTTCCTTTTATCTTTCTGTTACTCTTCGTTATTTATATATTTTTATTTTTGTTTCTCTCCTTTCGTATGTTTGTAGCTCTCTCTATACTTATCTATCACGTGTTTTTCAAGTATTCATTTTCTCTCTCTCTTACTGGTCACTCTTTTCTTACATCTTTCTCCTATTCCTTTGTTTATCAGCTTTTCCTTCTGCACACAGGGATATAGAGTAAAGGGGAGTGAGAGGGAGATAGAGATTTTTCTTCTCGCTACGTCTAACTCTCTTTATTATGTTTTCTCACTCAAATGCGGTCTGGGAGAAAGATTTTGTTGCCTTTGTTATTGTTGATATTCTAGTGAAAGAGAGAAAGAGAGAAAAAAACACATATTAGAAAACGAGAGTATACACGTTCGTTGCTCTCACTACAACTCTCTTCTCTTTCGCTTTCACTCTCTTTCACTTTCCTCTTTCTATGCTTCACTCTTTCTTCCCTCTTTCATGCCTCACGTATTCCCTTCGTTGTTGCCTTGTGGTTGTCAAGGTGTGCGTGAGTGTGTGTCTGTGGTGCGAGTGTGTGTTTATGTTCGTGTTTGTGGGGGCCGAGGTGAGAGAAGCCGAACGGTTTGTCTCTCACTGTGGCAGGGGCGAACTGGCAGTCTGGCAGGCTCTGACTCTGAGGGTGGGAGGGAGGTGTGTCGACGAGGCTATAGGAGGCGGGGTGAGTGGAGGAGGGGCGGAAGGAAGAGAGTTGGAAGGGAGAGAAGAGAGGGGGATGGTTGGGAGGCTGGGAGGGGTTGGGAGAGGGCAGGAAAGGAGAGAAGAGAGAGAGGGGAGGCTGGGAGGATTGGGAGAGGGTAGGAAAGGAGAGGAAATAGAGGGGGGTGGTTGGGAGGCTAGGAAGAAGGGAAAAGTTAGTAGAGAGAGGAGAGGAAAGGAAAGGAAAGAAGGGAGAGAGGAAGCTGGTAGGAATGGAGGAAAGGACATATTATATTATAAAAGTGGGGAGGAAAGGATGTAGGAAGAGAAGGGAAGGGAGGGAGGGAAGGATGGGGTGAGAGAAGGGAAGGGAGGGAGGGAGGGAAGGAGACAGCGAGGTAAGGAGGGACAAGAATAACATATTAGCAGGTGGTTGCATTGGTGAACGTATTACCACTACTAATACTACTACAACAACAACTCCACCAATAGTAGTAGTAGAAGTTGTTGTTGTAGTTGCTGTATCACCATTACTAATTCTACAGCAACAACACCAGTAGTAGTAGTAGTAGTAGTAGTAGTTGTTGTTGTTGTATCACCATTACTAACTCTACTGCAACAACACCAGTAGTAGTAGTTGTTGTTGTATCACCTTTACTAATTCTACTGCAACAACTCCACTAGTAGTAGTAGTAGTAGTAGTCACATCATAAATGTTGAGTATATACATCCCCACATGGTCACAGCTTCATACACACCATTACATCTCATCCCACTCTCTTCCCTCTCTCTCTTCAGTGTTTCTCTTCCTCTCTGCCATTCCTCTTTCCCCTCGCCTCTCTTACCTTGTACTTTCTTTCTTCTTTCTTCTTCTTCTCCCTTCTCTTAACTATTCCCCTCCTCCCATTCTCTACTCAGTTATTATCTTCCTTCTCTCCACCACTGAACCATTCCCTCCACCATCCCCACCACTACACCACCTACCCTTCTCTTTCGTCATCACCATCACCACCACCTGCACTCCTCCCCCACCTCTCCATCACCCACCACCAGCCTACTGTCCTTCCTTTCTCCATCATCACTTCTGCCTCGTTCCAACCATCCAACCTCTCTCTCTCTCTCTCTCTCTCTCTCTCTCTCTCTCTCTCTCTCCATTGGTCTAGTTAGCAGTTTCACACTCCCTTTCTTCTGTCTGACTGCCACTTACTGTCTGTTCTCACTATATTCTCAAAGTGTTCTCAACCCAAATCTCCTCTCTCTGTCTAACTCTCTTTCTCTCCCTACCTCCCTCTCTCCCTGTCTTACTCTCTTTTCCTCCCTCCCTGTCTTACTCTCTCTCTCTCTCTCTCTCTCTCTCTCTCCTCCCAGCCGTCTCAATCCTGTTTCACGGCTTACCTCTCCTCTCTCTTCCTCATAACATCTCCCTTGTCTCACGATTCCTCTATTTCCTCACTATCCCTTCCTCCCTTATTAACCTCTCCCTGACTCAGTTACCTCCTTATTATATATATACCACTTGTATTCCTTCATAATATCGTCTTATGGGGAGTACAGGGGTTGTTAATCTGGAGTAAATGATTTCTCCAAGTTATTCCATACGCCCTACCTCAATATTATCTGTTTTTTTTTCTTCTCCTCTTTCTTCTCTCCATCTATCAATGACTCTCTTTCCTTTATTCATTTCCTATCTTTCCTACATTCGAAACTTTCCCTCCTTTTATTATGGTCTATTTTCTATCTCTATCATTAACTCTCACAATTTCCTACTCTCTCTATCTTTCTCTCTCTATCATGATGACCCACGGACTTAAACACACACCAATGTTCTCATAAACCCGGGTAGGCTAAGAGGGAAGGTAAAAAAAAAGTAAAAAAAAAGGCGGGACAGAATGGAAATTAAAGGTTGGTAACACTTGTGCTGGACTGATCAACCCGGCAACAGATAATTATGTAGTAAGGTACGAGCCTAATAAATACGATATCACTACTTAAACATTTGTGCTAAATATACTCCCATTATTTTCTCTCTCTCTCTCTCTCTCTCTCTCTCTCTCTCTCTCTCTCTCTCTCTCTCTCTTTTTGGCGCCCCTACGGCCCCAGCCATTAGCTTTCAGTTCTTCAACTGTCCCTCTTTTCTTTTCATTTCCTTCCTGCTTGCTGTCACACCTCTCTATCACCTTTTTCTGGCGCTATAGGACCTCGATGTTGCGGCGCCTAATATCCATCAATCAAAATCTCTCTCTCTCTCTCTCTCTCTCTCTCTGTACTGTTTCCTCTTTTATTTGAATTTATTGTGATTTTATCATATTTGTTAGTATCAATGAAAAAAAAAAAAAAAAAACAGGAGCTAGATGGAACAGAGGAAAATAACTTATGTATGCCAGGTCCTCTCTCCCAGGCTCCCGGGGGTATGGTGGAGAGATGGAGGAAAGACGCTGAGGGAGGGAGGGAGGGAGAAGAAAATGTGGTGGAGATAAAATGGTGGGAATACGGAGAGAGAGAGAGGATTGGAGAGAGAGAGAGAGAGAGAGAGGTGAGAGAGAGAGAGGATTGGTGAACAGACTGGGTGGAGAGAGGTATGGAGGATTGGTGGAGAGAAAGAGAGTGTGTGTGTGTATTGAGGTTTTGTCAGCATTGGGTGTGTTTGTGTACATAGTGATAGGCTTATGTAGTACCACCGACCTTCCATACTAACTCCTCCCACCTACCCTGTTTCCATGTACACCAACACTCCTCCCATGTACATCAACACTCCTCCCACGTAGGCTACACCAACACTCCTCCCATGTACACCAACACTCCTCCCACGTACACCAACACTCCTCCCATGTACACCAACACTCCTCCCATGTACACCAACACTCCTCCCACGTACACCAACACCAATTAATCCACCTCCCACGTACAATACAATTCTTTTTTCTATAGGCTAGTTACACACAGATGTACAGTAGGGCCTGTACGTAGAACTGTATAAGACTGAATAATAAAATGAAATGATCACTTACTAAAATAATCTGAAGTTAGGTTCACAATTTCATTAAGAAGAGTTTCCAGGTGATGTTATTTACAGTCTGGCTTTATATTACAACATTAGTCAACAGAACAAGTAATTCAGCACCAGAGCAGCTCATTATGAACGTGGACTGATAGGTTAATTTGGCGTAGTATTATATAAACAAACATGAGGGTCTATTACAGGTGGCTGAGGTGGCTTGGTTGGTGATAATTTATTTTGTTTACATTCGTGACGTCATACCACAAGCTCCGCCCACTGCTTCTCCAGTTTATTTTTCTTTGTACAAAGTTGACACATGACCTGCTGTAACGCCAACTCGAGCCAGGAAGAACCCTTGTCATTTCTTATAGATCAGAAACTAATCACAGGTTTTTATAGAACATAAAAAAATTCCGCCACGAAATTGACAAGAACACTATTACCAACATAAAATATCTTGCCTAGTCCTAACTATTATAAGAGTTGATTACCTTTACGGGGATAATAATAATAGTATAGGCTAATTACACTTGTGGTAGACATTGGAGAGCCTTGAGTCTACCAAAGTGTGCCGGGAAACAGGACCAGCAGATTAACAAAAATAAATAATGGTGGCCAGAATAGGTTGGAGGAATCAGTTGCTCCAGATTTACCAACACTGTACTTCCCTGTGTTTGGAGGTTTCTGCAAGCTGATTCCTCTTGACTAGACCACGAAACCAGCTCCTTCCCTATAGGTGGTGTTTCGTGGCAATATTTGATGGACTCATTTACCTCCAATCTTCCGACTACATCACAGCTAGGCTATATAGGGTCCCTTATTAAACACCTTCTTGGATGTAACTTTTTACCCTACTGTAGATATCTCATGGCATCTTCCCGTGTGAAAAATAAACTGACCTTGAGCTAAACATACCCAACAGCAACCCACATTTTCCCACATTTTTTTTACTACAGGGTTACGATGTCTGTTTACTTGCGATGGCTCTTTTTTTTCACAGGACAACGAGAGAGAGAGAGAGAGAGAGAGAGAGAGAGAGAGAGAGAGAGAGAGAAGGATCTTAAAATAACACGAATGGAGAGTAATTGGGATAGGCTATTCCCTTGAGCTTGTGACCAGTGGGTAGTGAACGGAATATCGAGGTTCAGCAGAACTTTTGTGGTTGTAGTGATCATCTTCATTCATTCTTCCTCTCTGTTACCGTCCCTCCTCCTCCTTCTCCTCCTCCTCCTTCTCCTCCTCCTCCTCCTCCTCCTCCTCCTCCTCCTCCTCCTCCTCCTCCTTCTTTACCCAGCCACTACACTCACATCTTTCATCCCTCTTACCCACCCATCTTTCTCTCCCTTTTTCCTTTCTTTCTACATCCCCTTTTCTTTTCTTTTCATTCTGGCACCTTTCTATCTTAGCTTTAATATTCCTGCCTTTATCATTTTTTATTTCCTCTTCATTCTAGCACCTGTCTATCCCTTCTTTCATCTCTCTCTTCTCTTTTCTCTACATTTTTATCCCTCCATCCTAAACTATTTCTTTCCCATCCCATCTTGCCTTCTTCTCTCCTCCCTTCCTTCCACCTTCCATTTACCCTACCCCTGCTTCTTCGCCCTTCCTTCCCTCCCTCCCTCTCACCACCTTCTTTCCTCCCTTCCCTCCCTCCATTTACCCTACCCCTGCTCCTTCGCCCTTCCTTCCCTCCCTCCCTCTCACCACCTTCTTTCCTCCCTTCTCTCCCTCCCTCTTTTCCCAATCTCGTCACGTAAGGACAGGGCCGGAGGAGGACCATTTGCCTCAGTGGACAAGGTAGGTTGGTAGGTAAGTAGGTAGGTAGGTAGGCAGATACGGTGGGGGGTAGGTAGGTAGGTAGGTTGGTAGGTAGGTAGGTTGGTAGGTAGGTAGGCAGATACAGTGGGGGGTAGGTAGGTAGGTTGGTAGGTAGGTAGGCAGATACAGTGGGAGGTAGGTAGGCAGATACAGTGGGGGGTAGGTAGGTAGGTTGGTAGGTAGGTAGGCAGATACGGTGGGGGGTAGGTAGGTAGGTTGGTAAATAGGTAGTATAGGTAAGCATATTAGTATACAGTTATATATAAGTAGATAGATAGTTAAGTAGGAAATTTAAAACAATATTAAGCTGTGGACATAAGTGTTTTGTTTGCTTATAAACATATGCTGAATGTGTTGCTGTATGCTCGTGTAGGACCTATGTGTGTCTGTGTGTTGCTGCATGCTCGTGTGTGTGTGTGTGTGTTGCTGTATGCTCGTGTGTGTGTGTGTGTGTGTGTGAACGTTTGCATCATATTCTCTGCAAGGTGTGAAATTAGACCATTCCCCTCCGGCTGTCTTACTAGAAGAACTGTATGTTTTTTCGAGTACAAGAATGCTTTTTAATTTAACAACACGTAACACCAGAGACAATGGTAAAATAAATATGAAAGACGAAAATAACCTAACAGTATATATATATATATATATATATATATATATATATATATATATATATATATATATATATATATACCAATGACACTTAGCGTTATCGATGTTTTAAAAGCAAATAGGCCTACAACACACACACACACACACACACACACACCTGAATGTCCACCTCTCTCTCTCTCTCTCTCTCTCTCTCTCTCTCTCTCTCTCTCTCTCTCTCTCTCTCCTTGCTGTATAATTCAGGACACTTGTTTCTTCCCTCCCTGACCTCCATTCCACGAGTCCCTATTTGGGAGGAACTTGAGACCTGAGTGCAATATCTAGGAGGATTACTGATTCCTCCATAGTATGACAGGAAACAGGATCCCTCGATATATATATACAGTATAACCTATATATATAATGGGTAGGATATATGGGTCTTGTTATGTGGTTGGTTTTATTTTGGAGGAATCAGAAGACTCCAATTTTCCCACAATTTTAAAAGGATCAGAAAAAATGAGATCCTAGAGAGAGAGAGAGAGAGAGAGAGAGAGAGAGAGAGAGAGAGAGAGATCTTAAAATAACACGAATGGAGAGCAATTGATGATAAGGACAAGAGGATCAGTTAAACCACCATGTTCCTCACCACTACTACCATTACTACCACCACCACTACTACCATTACCACCACCACTACTACTATTACCACCACCACTACTACCATTACTACCACCACCACTACTACCACTACTACCATTACCACCACCACTACTACCATTACCACCACCACCACTACCATTACCACCACCACTACTACCATTACCACCACCACTACCATTATCACCACCACCACTACTGTACACAATAAGGCAAGTGCTGTATGCCACAATCATAAGATAATAAACAGGTAAACAGACTGCCTGCCTAAGACCCTGTACACAAGATAAGCAGAGGGCAGATATTGGTAATAAACAGTGTGAGTCACAGTGGTACTCATGTGAGAGTAGGGAGAGAGTAGAAAGGAGAGTAGGGAGAGAGTAGAAAGGAGAGTAGGGAAAGAGAGTAAGACTCCGACATAACCAAGGAATGGTCACAAGGAGATATGCCTAATCCACAGATAATATAAACTGATTAATGTAGCAGACTAGGTATGACTAAGACCACGAGGACTATACCTCATGACCACATGACAACCAGACACGTAACTTTCCTACCACATGACCCACGTGGCATCCGGCCACGTAAGCATGACAACACACAGTAATAATTGTATCCAAAGACAACTGACAACTCAAGTGAAATTGTATATAAACAGTGACACTTACCTAATAGGTAGGATAACTTAAACTGTCTCCCAGGGCTATAGGCTTGTCTCCACAGAGAGAGACTATATACATATAAGACCAGGCACATCAGTATCATTCCCTGTGTAGATATAAGTGTATATAAATAAATGTATTAAGCCTTGAATAAGAAACTTGTGAAATCAATTACCTAAGAACACCACTCCGCCGAACTCGCTACCAACAACTAACAACCAACAACCAACAACTCACTACAACAACAATGTACTGTACCAGATTCTTTGAAGAGACTAGAATCAGGACTGGTACATTTTGGTGACAGCGGTGTTTTTGTGCAACATACAAGATTGCAAAAAGGTAGACTTCACGGGAGACAGTGAATAACATAGTTCAAGACAAGTTGAAGATTTTACTTGTAAATTTCTCTCAGGTAATTTCTTCTCACGACCTCTATAAACGAGGGAGATAAACCACAAATTCATCACCTACAAGACACCTACTTCAACATAACTGCAACTAGACCTACAAGGGGACCTCATCTACTTCACAACAATCAAGCATCACTACCCCAGGCGTCCCTGTACGTAAATTCTCTCGTAAGGACAACGCCATCCCTTCATCACTACCCATGAGCGTCCCTGGAACGTAAGGACGTCATCACTTCATCACTACCCATGAGCGTCCCTGGAACGTAGGACAACGTCATCACTTCATCATCTCCATTCTCCAAGCTGACACCTTGTTACGTAAATTCTCTCGTAAAAGGCAAGTCAACATTCATCATCTTCACTCCAAGAACGACTACTAGTGTGTTAGTGTGCGAGCTACTCATCACCACGACTGGCCAGACACCCCACCTAGACGTCAACTCGTCGTCATCATCATCGTTGCAACTAAAGTACTAAAAGTAGGTACACATTACATGTACATTACATTATTTTTCACTTGTCTACGAACATGTTAGGATAAAATTAGGTTTCCTCATTAAAGCCCAGAAAGAAAGAAAAGAAGTGCCAAATTAAAACAAAGTAAAGAATTCTTCCCCATTAATCTAAAGGTATCGCAATAACTTCGAATATCCCTGATAATGATTCAATATCCTCTGAGCTAGATTCCCCTGCCTCCCTAAAAAGTCTCGTTGTGGTGCCAACACATGCGAGTACATTTTCTTCTTCTCCAACCATAACCCCATTAAAAACTCAATCTGTCTATTATATCATCCTGTATTATCACTAACAATGACTACTCCTCTACAATCTCCTATCGTCTCTGCTCATCATCTAACAAATACTGATTCCACTGTCTCTTCTATGCTAACTATGAAACTCTTACCTACCACCATTTCTCATGTAAAGCATTTTAAGGGAGATAATCCAAGATATGGGATTTATCTCTTCTTGCGTCATTTGGAGAAGATATTTTGCAAAGCGAATATAGAGCAGGACGAACATAAAATAGCATTGGTAAGAGAGTATATTGCACCGGATAGTCCAGCCAGTTATAGGTTAAACACAAGTGCTTTTTCTAATCCAAAGAATTTAACGTCATATGCCACATTTAGACAGTCACTTATTGATGTTTTGGGGGATGGTAAAGTACATAAATCGTTCTCAAGGGTTCAAAGAATGATTAAAAGAAAGGCAAACAAAATAAATACAAGGGAACTAGCAAAAGCACTTGCATCAGCAGGATCGCTAGAATTATATTCAAAGAAATCTCGCATCATACATCATGTATTACATATTACTCACTCCAGGGATAAGAAGAATTATAATTTTGATACCATAACTCAAAGGGAATCACACAGACAACGTTGCAAACATTGTAACAAAGATAAGCATAAGACCAGTGAATCTGATAGTAATAAATCCACAGGAAATAATGGGAAATCAAAGCATAAATACTGTCATTCACATGAGTCAAATTCGTATTCCTTAAATGAACACATGATCCTTAACAAAAGGAAACAGAGCTTGCACAATCGCAACATGATGTATGAAACGAGACCACCACAATATTAAAGTGGCATCAATAATCACATAAGTAAATAAATACTGCCCTGTCGTCGTAAATACCTATAATATAATAATAATCCCTGTCTAAGTATCACATACTAATATTTCATTAATGATAGACACAGGAACAGCAGTTTCCTTGTTATCGGATAATTCCTTTAACAAATTGTGCAACTTAGATCCCCAGCGGTTTTTATAAACTAAAATTGAACAGGTGATATAAAATTGTCACATATGACAAATAAGAAATGAACAGGTATTAGGGACACTAAACCCTTCCTGTACGGTTAAACAAAAACTAACCAATACCCATAATAATATGCCCTAAACATAAAATAATACATTTTAAGTATTAATGTATTTTAATACAGGATTGTCCAGGCCAAAATATGTCTATATATATATGTATTGAAAAACAAAACAAAAAAACAAAACGGGAACTATTACATTATCATAAAGGCACATAATACTATATTACCACTAAATTTCGTCCATGAATTGAAGGTAGAGCTTCCATCTCATGTTACAACCACATATTAGTGTTCTATCCTTAGTAGAGTCTGGGAAAATAACCTGGGAATGTATCTACTTTCACTAATGAAAATGATAATAATATTGCTACTATCTATATCTTTAAGAAATCATCTCCCAATAATCAGGTAAAGAAAAGGACATATTTATATGATCGGTACAAGATGGAAGTTAGACTAAATACCACAAGAAATATTATATCAATTTTAACCGAAGAGTTAAAGGATAATCACATAAGGGAGAAACTTAGAAATTTGGTCAGGAAACGATATTTTCTAAGTTATCGTGATAATTTTATTAATATACTAGCCACATATCAAAATGCGATTGCCCTACCTGGTAAACTTTTAGGAATAACCTATTTATAAATAAGCATATAGGCGACCATACCTTATACTAGACAGAAAATTATAAATGATAAATGAAATGTTGGATGAAAGTATTATTAAGATTTTAACTCCCCCTTTTAACAGTCAAATGTTTTTGCTTTCAAAAATGATGGTGAATTTATGCCAGTACTTCTTACAGAGATATAATGCTACAAATAAATATAAATATCCCCTCCCTCCTTTAAGGATGTTTCTCTAACATTGCTCAAACAAAACCTATTAAAATTGGTCAGTGGACACTGGCAAGTAGCATTATATAATAATACATTTAATACGTCCCATGGTTGTTATGAATACATTCGTAGACCATTTGGGTTACGTAATGCTCAATCAACATTTAAGCATATGCTAAATTTTCGTGTTAGTGTTATTAATAACGTAATCATCGCTTAGCTATACAATTTGATTATTTTTCTAATAAGGTACAATCACAATATTTAACAATAAGGAAGGTTAAATAGACATTGCATTAGGTAGGCCTCAAACTTTAAATATATATGTTTCATTATATTACCAGGATATTATAATGATAGGTTATACATTAACCACCACTGGGCTCCATACACAAGCATAAAATACGAACAATGAAAGTAAACTAACGTAAAATCACTCTTGAGTTTATGTTCGTATATAGAGAATCATTATAAAGACATTTTTCCCATTTAACTAACACACTAAATAATCTCCTCAGGAGAGTGACAGATGTGTATGGAAGTCAGAAAAGTTAATAAAAGTTAATTAATGTCAGCTCCAATTCATGCATTTCCATCCTATTCATTACCTTAATAATAATAATATCACGTGTACAGATGCTTCTTCAGTAAGCTTAGGTACTGTACTTAGGTAAGATATAGCTAAGTTCTATGTCAGGTATGTATTTATACATAAAGAATATTAAATGCACAGCAAACTCGTTACCCTGTAACGGACCAGGAACAATTAACAAATAATGTTAGGGGCAATTCGTACTTTTAGAAAATCGTATTAGGCTATCCTTTACAAATACTCGTGAATCACTAATATATTCTTGGCTTAGTATAATCTCAAACCTTAGCGTGAAAAGTAGCCAGATATTATCGAACCATTAAGGAATTTCTCCCACATATTGATATTAACTACCTTCCAGGATGATTATAGATAAAAAAATAACAAATCCCTTAAACAATCATCTTGTCATTTACTTCAGAAGTCACTCATGGACGTGGTAAACATGCATAAACATTAGCAATTCCTATGCTAAAATATAATAAGACATTATTTAACTCTGAGGATGAAACTAATGGACGAGAATTACAGTCACTTAAATAACTTTCCCTTTATGATAAGATTTTTACAAAAAAAAAAAAATCTTAGTAAAAGTGACGTATAAACCAATGAAAGTGATACATTAAACAATACTTCCCTCAGTGTTAATTACCCTTTTATCAAAATGCAACAGGACATCCTGGGAGAGAATATCAAAACAATCTCCATATAATATACTATTAACATAAACTATGGGCAGATGAAAAAACATATACAGTATATCGCTCAGTGCGAAACATGCAATGCTCCATGACAGGAATATAATCCTGGACGAATCATGAGACATAATAGGAATAATTCTACTTTCCTTACCAATTACAAATCAGGGCATAAATAAACTATTACCCATGGTTAACCATTTTTCTAAATATTTAGTGGCGGCACCACTACATGATAAAAACCGCAAATAATACGTGCACATATATCTAATCCCAAATTATTTTATGCCCATATACATGTCCGATATTATAAAGATATCTAATTTCTACTAATTTGAAGCAAACGTTTGTATAACCATATCTCCCCATATCTCCCAGCAGCTAATGGGTAACAATACGGCAAAACCGTAAAATACAACAAGTACTTGGTGGCACAGAAACAATGGAAATCCCTCCACATGGAAAGACTGCATAAAAAAAATGACAGTCTATGAATACTACAAAACGTTGAAATAAAAGGAAAAAACTCCTCAGGAAATACTATATGGCGTACAAGAAACGTCTTTCATATAATTATATGAGATAACAATTGCCACACAGAAGCCAGGCTACAACAAGGACAACTTCGCTGAACAACAGTGAGTTGCAGTTCAACAATTTCATCATGATGTACAAGCAATTTACGGGCTTGCAGGAACAAAATGCGTAATCGCCTACACAAGCAATTTACGGGCTTGCAAGGAAATAATGCGTAATCGCCTACACAAGAAATCTACACAAGCAATTTTCGGGCTTGCAAGGAAAAAATGCGTAATCGCCTACACAAGCAATTTTCGGGCTTGCAAGGAAATAATGCGTAATCGCCTACACAAGCAATTTTCGGGCTTGCAAGGAAATAATGCGTAATCGCCTACACAAGCAATTTTCGGGCTTGCAAGGAAATAATGCGTAATCGCCTACACAAGCAATTTTCGGGCTTGCAAGAAAAAAAATGCGTAATCGCCTACACAAGCAATTTACGGGCTTGCAGGAACAAAATGCGTAATCGCCTACACAAGCAATTTACTGGCTTGCAGGAATAAAATGCGTAATCGCCGGTCTAATAAAGCAAATAATTCAAATGTTCACTCCAGGTGATACATAAAATAATACGGGTACCCGATCGAAGTTTAAAAACTTCACACAGTCATATCTTTAGTAGGTAATAAACTTATAATAAAGAATATTTTTACCAGGCGGATGATATTGTATATGTAAACAGGATAAAGAGATTGGTAAAGCGCGCAAAACCATCCAAAATAAAACCAATCCATATCACTGAAACATAACAATTTCCTCTTCTTAGTAAATTTATCCCTACTATATACTATATAATGAAATAATCAATTACAAACATAAATCCGATCGGTTTACTATGAAATAAAATAATATTTCTTTTACAGATGTGGCCCAAATCAACCAAAATGGATAATAATTTTTGTCTCTACTCTCAACAGCTCCTGGCAGAACCAGACGAGGAACACAACGCAAGACAGATGACGTCTTCAATCCGAGAGCTCTCGTATACAATTTTATTAACAAGCAGATGAAAAGAAAAGAAAAATAAATAAACTAATGGTGACAAATGATATAATCACTATTTCTTACTCTTTACAGATTTTATCCCAGTGAGCAGTGGCTACAGCTACAAGTATTTACTGATACACTAGTTTATTTGACAGGTATCACACAAATGGAATCCAGCGACTAAGGTAATATTGTTCGCTTATTATACAAAATATATAATGGCTTGAGCCATCACCACAGCCCAGAGCGTGGTTGGAAAAAAATTTTACGTGTATTTGCATGAACATTATTTGGTACTGCTTACATAGTGGTATACAAATATATCCTATAAAATAAAGGGTTATGAGACAAACTGTTGCATATCGTGGTAAGTGTAACAGGTAAAAAGCATTGCACAGATATTAAATACGAATTATAGAGCTTTACTTTACCATTAAAAAGAAAATATTCACATATACTTAGTAGGCTTCTATTTATTTCTGCGAGACGCAGGAAGCTGTATTACGAGTACAGGAACTTTGAAAGAAAGTACAACCATTTATTAGGAAAGTATTTACTGCGGGTAAGATAAGATTAACTCATACATAATACCTATAACATGCAAAGGAAAAATCAGTGTGAAGTACTATCTTACCAAAATATCTTTCTTCCACCTATTTCAAATATTATTATACAATCGTGCGTAGTATTTTAATACAAGAGTATATACTCATTATTATTCCCATAGAAGGTAAAGTATTATTCACAAGCTACGCACTTCAAAAATTCCCAATGAAAATAGAAATAATCTTTTAATGTTCAAATTTCCTCCTAGAAGTATTATACTTAGTGATGATGTCATCAATGACACACACTCCTCAAGTACCAGGTTGCATGTCCTTATTTATATGTTGGTCCTGCATAAATATTGGCAAGTATTCCTCCAAAGGATGCGAAATCTCCACGTGCTTTAAAGCAATTCAGGCACTATATGCATGTAATTCATATCTATTACTAATCAAACCTCTCTTATATCATCAAATTTCTATTCCTACTATCTATACTTACCTACTGATAGACAATTAACAATATATTACCCTACTCACCCTACACATGGCATGGATTAAGGCTACTGTAGAGAGGCAGACTCAGATAAAATCGATTCAAGGGAATCGTTACATTGGAAAATAAAATATATAATTGCTAGACAATATATCCCACTCTCTTCCACCTTTCAATATATTTCATTTAATATCGACTTGTTTAATATCTCCCTATTATCAGTTGTTTCAGAAAAAGTGAAGCTGGGAAGTTATTCAAGGAAACTGGGAATCAAACATCCTGCTAGTATCAGTTGGTTACTCCATATATTGATGAAAATAAAACTTGGTACAAATATTTAATATCCCATGTCTTATCTTTCTGGCAGGTACTATAACATTTTTATATAGAAAAAGTCTACTGTCATATTTTGCATTGTATAAGAGAACTCTATCAATGTAGACTGAATTATCTTGTTATGGAAAATTAACATTGAGCTGTTATTGCACAGCCACAACATAGCAACAAGGCCTCTTCATTAATGTGTGAATTTTTAGCATAGGTTAGCTTATACACATAACTACAAGCACCTAGCTCAACACATTAATTTTAAGATTATTTCTTTATGTATGTACCAGTGTATTTTATTCATGTATTGATGTTCATTTTAAGTATATGATGTGCCTATGGCTTTGATGTCAATTTTATATTATTATTGAGGTATTCACTGATAATATCTTAGTTATTGTGTACCCTACCTACATTGTATGTTTGTTTCCACAATCAAGGTTATCTGAGGACAGATAGATAAGGGTAGCGGCCGAGCATTTGTACACAATAAGGCAAGTGCTGTATGCCACAATCATAAGATAATAAACAGGTAAACAGACTGCCTGCCTAAGACCCTGTACACAAGATAAGCAGAGGGCAGATATTGGTAATAAACAGTGTGAGTCACAGTGGTACTCATGTGAGAGTAGGGAGAGAGTAGAAAGGAGAGTAGGGAGAGAGTAGAAAGGAGAGTAGGGAAAGAGAGTAAGACTCCGACATAACCAAGGAATGGTCACAAGGAGATATGCCTAATCCACAGATAATATAAACTGATTAATGTAGCAGACTAGGTATGACTAAGACCACGAGGACTATACCTCATGACCACATGACAACCAGACACGTAACTTTCCTACCACATGACCCACGTGGCATCCGGCCACGTAAGCATGACAACACACAGTAATAATTGTATCCAAAGACAACTGACAACTCAAGTGAAATTGTATATAAACAGTGACACTTACCTAATAGGTAGGATAACTTAAACTGTCTCCCAGGGCTATAGGCTTGTCTCCACAGAGAGAGACTATATACATATAAGACCAGGCACATCAGTATCATTCCCTGTGTAGATATAAGTGTATATAAATAAATGTATTAAGCCTTGAATAAGAAACTTGTGAAATCAATTACCTAAGAACACCACTCCGCCGAACTCGCTACCAACAACTAACAACCAACAACCAACAACTCACTACAACAACAATGTACTGTACCAGATTCTTTGAAGAGACTAGAATCAGGACTGGTACACTACCATTACCACCACCACTACTACCATTACCACCACCACCACCACTACCATTACCACCACCACTACTACCATTACCACCACCACTACTACCATTACCACCACCACTACTACCATTACCACCACCACTACTACCATTACCACCACCACCACTACCATTACCACCACCACTACTACCATTACCACCACCACCACCACTACCATTATCACCACCACCACTACCATTACCACCACCACTACTACCATTACCACCACCACTACTACCATTACCACCACCACCACTACCATTATCACCACCACTACTACCATTACCACCACCACTACTACCATTACCACCACCACCACTACCATTACCACCACCACCACTACCATTACCACCACCACTACTACCATTACTACCACCACTACTACCATTACCACCACCACCACTACCATTACCACCACCACCACTACCATTACCACCACCACTACTACCATTACCACCACCACTACTACCATTACCACCACCACTACTATTACTACCACCACTACTACCACTACTACCACTACTACCATTACTACCACCACTACTACCATTACCACCACCACTACCATCACCACCATCACCACCACCATCACTACAACTACACCACATATACCACCAATAACAACAACATCAACAACTCAACACCACATTATTCCACTCTACACCATCACCAATACCATCATCATCCATTACTACCACACCACACCACCAATACCACCTCTAGGCCTACCCACAACAAGAGGTATATACAGTACTGCTGGTTGGGGTGAAGAATGTGAATATTTTAGTATTAAGACTAGATGGGGGTAAACTTACATCTTAACTCTTACCTACCTACCTACCTACCTACCACCCTACCCACCTTATACTAATCCCAGGACACTTATACAGTACATATAGGCTATACCAGTTTCAGGACACACACACACACACACACACACACACACACACACACATACACATACACACACACACACACACACACACACACACACACACACACACACACACACACACACACACACACACACACACACACATACACACACACACACAAGACAACTTAAGACACGGGAGGATAGGTAAAGGACACGGGAGGATAGGTAAAGTTAGGACACATACTACTCGTTTTACCTCCACTACTCTCTCTCTCTTTCTCTCTCTCTCTCTCACAATCTCTTTCTCTCTCTCTCTCTCTCTCTCTCTCTCTCTCTCTCTCTCTCTCTCTCTCACACACACAATCTCTTTCTCTCTCTCTCTCTCTCTCTCTTCCTCCAATTCCGTTTTACCTCCACTACTCTCTCTCTCTCTCTCTCTCTCTCTCTCTTTCTTTTATCTTTCTCTAATCTTCCTGTCTCATCTTTATCTCTCTCTCCTTTTCTCTTTCCTCCCTCCCTCTTCTTTCCACTGAGTCTCTTCTCTTCATTCTTTCCCTCCCTCCCTCTTATCCTCTCTCTTTCTCCTCTCCTTTTTCCCATTCTCCCCTTCCATATCTCTGTACCTTTCTCTCTCTCACACACACACACACATAGATTTTTATTCTCTCTCTCTCTTTGACACACATATATAATTCTCTCTCTATCTCTCTCTCTCGCTCTCTCACACACACACACACTCATCATTATATATCATTCATTCTCTCTCTCTCTCTCTCTCTCTCTCTCTCACTCTCTCTCTCTCACTTCTCTCTCTCTCTCTCTCTCTCTCTCTCTCTCTCTCTCTCTCTCTCTTTCTTTCTCCATTCATACCTTCTTAATGACTTTCCCCTCCACTAAAACTTTATTCTTCATCTCTTCCTTCTCTTTCTCTTTTCTTTACTCTTTCTCCTTCCTTTACTCTTTCTCTTTCTCCTTCCTTTACTCCTTTCTCTTTCTCCTTCATTTACTCCTTCTCTTTCTCCTTCCTTTACTCTTTCTCTTTCTCCTTCCTTTACTCCTTTCTCTTTCTCCTTCCTTTACTCCTTTCTCTTTCTCCTTCCTTTACCTCCTTTCTCTTTCTCCTTCATTTACTCCTTCTCTTTCTCCTTCCTTTACTCTTTCTCTTTCTCCTTCCTTTACTCCTTTCTCTTTTTCTTTCTTTACTCCTTTCTCTTTCTCCTTCCTTTACTCCTTTCTCTTTCTTTACTCCTTTCTCTTTCTCCTTCCTTTACTCCTTTCTCTTTCTCCTTCATTTACTCCTTTCTCTTTCTCCTTCATTTACTCTTTATCTTTCTCCTTTATTTACTCCTTTCTCTTTCTCCTTCATTTACTCTTTCTCTTTTCTTTACTATTTCTCTTTCTCTTCCTTTACTTCTTTCTCTTTCTCCTTCCTTTACTCTTTCTCCTTCTTTTATTCTCTTCTCTTTCTCCTTTCTTTTTCTCCTAAATTTCTCTTTCTCCTTTCTTTTTCTCCTAAATTTCTCTTTCTCCTTCCTTTACTCCTTTCTCTTTCTCCTTCGTTTACTCCTTCTCTTTTCTTTACTTTTTCTCTTTCTCCTTCATTTACTCCTTTCTCTTTCTCCTTCCTTTACTCTCTATTTTATTTTTGTATATTTCACACGTATTTACTCTTTTCTCTCCACATTTATCCTTTCTTTCTTTCTTTCATCTTCTCTTCCTCTCTTTCTTCCTTCCTTCCTTTTTTATTTGGACCAGTTCTCTTTTATATTTATTAACTTCATTTATCCTTCCTCTCCTCTCATTCCTTCCTTCTCCCATTCCCTTTTTCCTTCAATTTCTCAGTCATTCCTTCCTTCCTTCCTTCTTTCTCTCATTCTCTTCTGTCTCCCTCCTTCCTTTCTTCCTTCCTTCCTTCCTTCTCTCAGTCTCTTCTGTCTCCTTCCTTTCTTATCTTCTCCTCCTCTTTCATTCATTCTTCTTTCCTTCTCTCGATCCTTCCTTCATTTCTCCCTTCTTCCCCTTCTTCATTTTTTTAATCATCCCTTTCTTCAATTACGCTCCCTCTTTCATTTTTTTTCTCTCTCTCTCTCTCTCTCTCTCTCTCATTCCTCTCTCTCTCTTATTCCTCCTTTTATTAACATCACTCCACTGCATCCACCCTCTCCTCTCTCTCTCTCTCTCTCTCTGCACAAAATTGCGAAATACAAGATGGCAAAAATCCTTGAGTGTTATCCTCCTGACATTCCTCCTCCTTCTTCTCTTTCCTCCTCTCCTCCTCCTTCTCTTTCCTCCTCCTCCTCTTCCTCCTCCCTTCTTCTTCTTTCTCTCCTCCTCCCTTCTCTTTCCTCCTCCTCCTCTTCCTCCTCCCTTCTTCTTTTTCTATTTCCTCCTCTCCTCCTCCCTTCTCTTTCCTCCTCCCTTCTTCATTTCCTCTTTCCTCCTCTCCTCCTCCTTCTTCTCCTCCCTTCTTTTCCTCCTCCTCTTCCTCCTCCCTTCTTCTTCTTCCTCCCCTCCTCCCCTTCCCCCTCCTCCTCCTTTACCTTCTTCCTCTCTTTCCTTCTCTTTCATCTACACATCCTTCTCTAATCATTCCTTTTACTTCCCATCTTCGTCTGTTCTCATATTCACCCTTCACTTTTTCTCTTCTATCTATGTTTATCTTCTTACGTCTCCCCCCCCCCCCTCTCTCTCT